>JARYGA010017356.1:0-17287 GCA_030545235.1 Helianthus tuberosus | reverse complement strand
GGGGTGGTGCTGACTTATAAATGTATAACATGAATATACATATTTTTAAAACGACAACACACTCTCTCTAATTCTGCACTATCTAAAGATCGACCTGGATACCCACATGCACTCACTACTTGGTTGAGAAAAATTCGCCAATGTCATTAGGCCAAATGCCTCTTGACGAATAATAAGAAGTGCATAGAAAAAGAAAGAGTAATCAAATTATACGGACATGATCATGAATAACAAAAAGATTCCATACTACATATATGCAATATTAATTATATAATGCAAAATGTCGTAAGAAAATTTTTAATTAACGTAATATTTTTTTTAACTAACATCCTTCAGTATTCATAGGGGAAAAATAGATGTTCGATTTAAAGTGAAAAATAGTTGAAAACATTGACAGAACGGATATAGCCTTGATAAAAGAGGGAAAAAACAAATATGTTGTTCGGGTTGTTGCGATGGAAGCTACGATTGTGACAACATGAGTTACCATGGCGACAAGTAACGCGGTTAGCGCGACAAGTATGGAAAACTATGTAGTGGCAAACAACGAGAATGGATCTAAGGCCAAACAACAAGAAGGTTAAATACACTCATTACTTTGATAAGAATAAAAATATAGATATGTGATACAACTACTAAATATAATCCACTAAGAATAAAAATATAGATATAGATATGTGATACAACTACTAAATATAATCCACCATTCATATGTTCATTTTAGGTATTCTCCACACATATAAAAGGATGTCTAAAAGATCAATAAATTATTATAGTAAATAAATCAAGTGACATGAATAGAAGCTTTGTGACCGATCTATAGTTGAGCCGTGTGTATTGCCCTTCCAAAGTACACATCAAAACCGTGCCAAGAAGGGTCGTATTATTGACACACTTGAAATTCTTAAATCGACACTACCAATACGGTCATATAAATATGATCCGTATTCTGCAAAAAAATCAATTCCCAAGGTCAATCAAAGGTTGACAATGCCTTCACATGCGTGACATATACGAGTCGTATAGGCATATACGACTCGTATCATACGCAGACCCGGCTCTTGGGCCGGCCAAGCTGGGCAGGCGCCCAAGGCCCAAAGATGTTAGGGGCCCGACAGATATTATAAGTACATTATGTTATGTATTAATAATAGGCCCAAACGCTGAACAATTAGGCCCAAAGTTGATGAAAAAGGCTCATCTTCCAATTGCTGTAGTTTATCCCTACGTGTGTCATATGTGTGGGGCTGTGCGCTCAAAAAAAAAAAAAAAAAAAAAAACAAAAACAAACTTCCAAACTTTTGTGCGTATTTAGTACTACTGTTTCAGTTTTTCATCATCATCCGATCATCTATGTTCTATCAAACGATTGAACGTATTTTTTTTTCAATTGTAATTTTCAAGATTTCATCCTTGATACATGTAATTTTCAATAATCGATAAATAGAATGAACTTTTTTTAGATTTATATAATTAGTTAATTAAATGAAACCTTAAACTTTACATGAACTTTATTTGGAGTTGAAGTTGATTAGGACCTTCTTACCGAGTCACATTGTTGCTTTAAACGATATCATGCGGCTCGGTCATTATCCTAATGCTATAAATGCATATCATGTGCTTTTGACACTTCCGGTAACGGTGGCATCGACAGAGAGAAGCTTTTCTAAATTTAAGTTGTTGAAGTCTTATTTGAGATCGTCAATGTCCCAAGAAAGACTTAATGGATTGGCGACGATATCTCTTGAAAACGAAATATTAGAAAGTTTGGAATATAAAGACTTGATCGAAAGCTTTGCTTCCAAAAACACTTGGAGAGCCTCAGGATTTGCTTAAGTAAGTTAGTTCCATCATTTAGCTACACTAGTATTGTTTTGTTTATTTTTATAACAAATCAATTAGTTGTATCGTGGTTTTTGGATGTATAAAATGATAAGTTTAGATTATAGAAAAGGGCCCCAACTTTTTTGTCTCGCACGAGGCCTAAAGGTTTTTTACTATTCTCGGGGACGGCTCTGATCATACGACGTTGTCATTTATTCCTATCAGAAATGTTCATGTGCAAACCCTATACGGGTCGTATAGGTCTATACGACCAGTATCAAGTACGAGGTTAGCTTTCTGTCACTCAATAGTGATAGAAAGTGATGGATGTGAATAATATGTCAGCCATATACGGATCGTATAGGGCTATACGACTTGTATTGGTCTGTAAGAGTTGAAATGGACTTTCTGCCTTTATAAACAACGAAGGAGACGAAGGAAATTGTTTCTTCTTCTCTTCTCTTCTTTCTTTCGACAATTTATTCCACCATGTCTTAGTTCGACCTCAATTACGTTTTTGGCGAGTCGTCCGCCAACAACACGAGCACGTTTATTCCGGAAAGCAGTGTGGTATAGTATTTATTAACTTGTTTTGTTTATGAAATACTTACCACACCGTTGTTTTAGGAGGGCTCGATGTCCCAGGTTCATACGATGGGAGAGTAATTGATGATCACGCGGAAGAGGTCATGTCCGACTTTCGTTCCCATCACAAGGAATCGTTGTTGCCAGACCTGAACAAGGTAAGCATTTATTTACTTATTTGTATTCGGCGGTAAATTTACCTTTATCTTTACCCGTTGTTTTTTTTTACTTTGTTGTGCCTCGCGAACCGTTGTTGCCAGACCTAAACGAGGTAAACATCTGTTTACTTATTTTTAATTAGTCGTTAGATGTACCGTCATCTTTTAACCGTTGGCTTTTTTTTTTCAGGTTGCTGTGCCTAGCAGTGATTACGGTTACGGGTGTCTAGGTTAAGAAGACGGTTATGGTGCCTCGTACGGACAAGTAAATTATGGCAATAACTTTTTCGTTAGTGACGCCTCGTATGTACAACAAGACATTAGTGAGCATTCTTACGCCCAACCCAAGAGTCATTGGGTGATGAGCAACCCGCTTACCCGGAAGTTCCGTACAAAACTGATCAGGTATGAACTATTTATCAAATAACCCCCTGTTATTTTGAGAATTTAAGGTTATATAGGCATCGTATAGATACGATGCATATTACCCTGCTAAACAATATAACCCCCTAATCAAAAGGGGGTAGATATCATAATGACGCTCAGCTAGACCGAGAGCTCACACCGCCACCACCGTAGGGGGTGCCTCAGTACCCCCAACAGATGGATGGTCGGCTAAAGGCGCAGATCGATGCCCACCACATCCTTACTGAGGCCCTTTTGTTTCAGGCAATCCAGGGCGATATACATGCGTCTATCGAGCGTGGTCGGACCCTATTACCGATACCGACGTTGCCACCTCGCCCTAGTTAGGATCCAAGGGCGTTTGGCATTGCTCAGGATTTGGGCTGTCAGGCACCACTCAGGATCCTCAGGATGCGAATCTGATGGTTTAGGATAGTTTGTTGTAGTTTTTTTTTGTATTTTGAGTGTTTATGCATTTTGGATTATGTCATGTATATATACAAACTTATTACATAGTTAAATTTGCATTTCAGTTTATTTATATATGTGATTGTTTATGTCAAATGTTTAGATTGGTTGGTTAGTTACGTATAATATGATATGACACGTTGCGATACGGTATGATATGTCACAATACATCAACATAAAAAATAATACAAAATACACTACGATACGTCAAGATAAAATATAATACAAATGTAAATATGATACGATACGATACGATAAGATACAAGTACTATACGATATAATATGACACGTCACGATAAAATATAATACAACTTATAAATGCGATACGATACGTTACGATACGATATAATACGATACATCAAGATAAAAATATAATACAAATTATAAATAAAAAAAAATCCAACAATAAACACCAATAACCACACCCAAAACACCAAAATTCAACTTCAAAAAAATCAACTCTTCAATACGGATCGTATAGGCATATAGGATCCGTATAGGCCTATAGGATCTGTATAGGCCTAGTCGCCAGACAAATGCTGACCCTGTCACGAATCTCTGCCCCTTCCCCACCTCCATTGTCTCACGTGTGGCTAACCACATGTCACGAATCTTATCGCCAATAACCAAAACATGTTCATTTTCTTTCTCAAAACTCAAAAGCAGTTAGTTTAATTCTCTAATTAAATATTTTAGGGATATTGGATTTAAATAATCTCAACTTTCACCTATTGGCCAATAACACTTCAAACTTTCAATTTGTACAACATCACTCCTAACTTTCATCCTATTTTCCTAAAACACTCTCAAGCTAACACAACACTAACCCAGTTAGTTTCCTTTGCTAATGTGGACGTTTTTAGTGACGTGACTGTTTATGTGTATTATTTGTCAAAAAAATGTGGTTGATGTGTAAAAATATGCTATGTCACTTTAAAAAAAAATCAATCTTTTATTTAGACATATATTATAATAATTATATTATATATATTAATACAAATTGAGCATGAACAGTGTTCAATAATTGTTTTAATAATCATTTTTTTATTTTGATGCTTAGTTTATTGATTATATGATAAATAAAAAAAAATATGAAAAGTCCTTAAAGCATAATTGTTCAAAGAACTCACAAATTCGAATTTGTTTTAAGTTCTTTATTTTTTTTCTCTCACATTCGGGTATAAATTTTGTCCATAACAAAGTTGAATTCAACATAGAGTGTTTTTGTGGTACCATGCTGATACCCTGGCAAACCGAACTGATTTTGACCAAGCATCGGTATTGCTATTATCATCATGCAGGTGTGTTTACTTTTTTTTCTTCATAGTGTGTTATAAATTTTGTTCACAAAGATTTACGTTCAACACAGAGTGTCTTTTTTGGTGTTGTGTCGGTAACCTGACGAACTGAGTTGATTCTGACCGAACATTGGAACCGATATTGCTATTATCCAAATTGATACCAGTTTATGGTTTCGATCAATGTAATACACGACTTGGCTTTTTTGTTGCTCTAGCGAGTGTCGACCCATAACGAACCGAGCTAATACTGACCGAATTCCCGCCGCGTAGCGCGAGGGAACCACACTAGTTATAATTATAATATACTTAATAAGTATATATAAATCACAATAATTCACATTCATATTTACACTTCAAAGTTCAAACATTTCAGTATACGACTGAAACCCTAGATCTCTCAAAGTTCAGCGATTCCTTTTATTCTAAGGTTCTTATCTTTGATCTTGTGTTGTGACTCGATGATGGATGAAACCCAGTGAAGCTATGGTATGGTGGCACATTCGAAGCAGGTTCTCCTAAGCTAAAGTTTGTGGGTGGTGAAACACAATTGCACAAGATAAGCATGGATCGAATGTCTTTCTTTGAGCTACTAGATTAGGCGATGAAAACAAGTATGTATGCTGATAAAGATTTTCACATGTATTGCTTGAATTGTGATGATGGATATTTGAAGCGATTAGTAAGTGATAAGGATATGATTGACATGGCTATGAAGCGATTATGTATACATTCAAAAAGGACCAATCCCTAAACCAAAAGGCCAACCTAGTATCCAACCCACTAGATCTAAAGCTCAACCCATTACACTAAAAGCCTAACCCGTTACTTACCATGTCACACCCCAATCGATGACGGAAATATCGGAGTGAGACGAAATTAGTGTTTAGGGTATTTCATTCGATTGAACAGAAATTAGTGTTTAGGGTTTGTTTTTCATGTGGATCGATTTCAGAGGAGAAACTAGAGTTTCAAAAGATTATGTCATGTTTATATAGTTGAGTAGAGAAGAAGACATGGCATATTTTTACACTTCAGCTACATATTTTTTGAAAAGTAATACATACAAGCAGCCACGTCATCAAAAAAAAAAAAAAAAAAAAAAAAACATCTACATCAGCAAAGGAAACTAAATGCGTTAGTGTTGTGTTAGTTTGTAAGTGTTTTAGGAAAATATGATGAAAGCTGGGAGTACTGCTGTACAAATTGAAAGTTGAGAGTGTTATCGGTCACTAGATGAAAGTTGACATTATTTAATTCTAATATCCAATATTTTATAGTCACAAAGACAAAACAAAAGGTATCAATTTAGGTAAAGGATCAAATAAAAATAAAATAAACGTACGAACTGTACGAATAGAAAGAAAAGTCAAAAAGTGGCGGTGGCAATATGGTAATTATCAGCAATTTCAAAAGTACTGTACTGGGGAAAAGCAAAAAGTGGCGGTGGCAATCTGGTAATTATCAAAAACTTCAAAATTACTCTAGTAGGGTAATTTTGAGCATCAATAGGGTAATTTTGAGCATCTGTAGAGTAATTTTGAGAAATGTAGGGTAATTATCAAATTACTCTAGTAGAGTAATTTTGACTTCTGTAGGGTAATTTTGGGAAATGTCTTGTAGAGTAATTTTGTTAGCATTTAGTTATGGGGTTTAGCTTTATGGTTTAGTTTTTAGCTTTTAGTTTGGGTTGGGGGGGGGGGGGGGGGGTTAGGTTTTTTTAGGTTTTTGGGGGGTGCGGGGGGGGGGGGGGGGTTTAGGTTTTTTTTTTTTTTTTTGGGGGGGGGGGGGGGGGGTGGGGTTAGTGTAATTTTGATAATTACCCTACAATTTTGATAATTACCCTACACGACCAAAATTACTCTACTTGAACTTTTACAATGGTTTAGGTTTTTTTAGGTTTTTTGGGGGTGGGGGGGGGGGGGGGGGGGTTTAGGTTTTTGGGGGGTGGGGGGGGGGGGGTTTAGTGTAATTTTGATAATTACCCTACAATTTTGATAATTACCCTACACGACCAAAATTACTATACTTGAACTTTTACAAAATTACCCTACAGAAGTTCAAAATTACTCTACTAGAGTAATTTTGAAGTTGCTGATAATTACCAAAATGCCACCGCCACTTTTTTGACTTTCTTTCACTTCGTACGTTTCGTACGATAATTTTATTTTCACCGGAACTTTACTCATCAATTTATGTTATTTAATAAGATAAGTGACGACGAGGATCCCCGCTTGGGCTCCTCGTCTGGGCTCATCGCCCTAGATTGGTGACTGGGCTCGAGCCCACTTAGGACTTTCTCGATATGTTTAGTTGGTTTGAATGGGCCATGTCCTGATAAGCCCATTCTTGAACCGGCCCATTAGGGTTGTAGCCCAAATGTCTTACTATATAAAGAGAACCACCTTCTCCAAGAAGGGGCAAACCACACTTTCCCCACAAAAAGGTTACTTCTTCCTCCTCTTCTCATATACAATATCTACTCCCTCTTCCTAGATTATACATTTTACTTGCACTTATAATTATCATTGCCATACATAATACTGACTTGAGCGTCGGAGTGCCCACGGGGTGAACCCCCTCGGGCCCTCTAACTATATTTACCTGTGGCTGCAGTTCAAGACCCGACATCCCGCAAGAGGAACTGTCATCATGACGACAAGATGACGAACCTGAACCGAATCTTACCGAATCTGAGGTTAGTAACGCCAAACCGCTTCAACCAGGGATTTGGGGATTCGACATTGGCGCCATCCGTGGGACCAAGTGCAAGCATGCCTTGGTCTCTTCATGTAAACGGCTAGATTTGTTCTCCCCGCTTAGCTTACGTGATGTTTAGATCTACATTCTTAACCCCGGTTAACAGGTTCCGCCTTCTTGTCTCGTATCTCTTATATGAACAGTATATGAAATTACATAAAGAATACGTTTCTATGCTTGAAACTGAGGTATATGGACGGTATATGTATAAGCACACTCTTGAGCATGACATATCCTCATAATTTTTAAAGTCAAACCTAGATTGTAAATCTCGTTGCAAGAAACTGCAGATCTAGAGACATTCAAAAACCTTCACATTATATGGTTGAAGTAATAAAAAAATGAAGCAAAGCTACGAGAGGAAGCAAAGTCAATAGATTATCTCTACCCCTTGAAAAATAGAAAGTGCAAATAATTATGTACAAAGTACAAGTAGATAGTGCATGATGACTGTGGCATGGACATTTTAATAAATGTTAAACTTGCCCCCACTCAGTCATCGTAAAATGTAGTATGTTTGAAAAGTGAAGTTACAAGTTCTATTACGTAGGGTACATATGACTAATGCATGATTGAACCATGTGCTCACATTAGAACCATAATTTTATGAATTATTTTATATAAGGTAAAATTAGTAAATGGGTAAAAGCTTGTAAACAACTTTTACTGACAGAGTCATATGGGATGGTCTTTTCCTCCTTATCTCTTTACTGTACGCTCCTACCATCTAGGTAAAAGAAATGACCAGTGATGATTTTCTACCTACCAAAGATGCAAAAAGAAAAGTACTATTATTTCCTTGGTACAACTCACATAAGCATGATTATCCTCTACATGTATTAGGGTGTCCGGGGCGTACTCGGGGAGTGGGTTCGGTGACCACTTTCCCCGATCGGGAACACCGCCGCCATCACCGCGGGGACCCGAATCGGGGAGTGGTTTCGGCACTTGTTCACCACGTGGAATTGGCACAAGGTTTGAGGAACGGTAACTTGCAACAGTCGATTTAAAAAAAAAAATCACTTTTTAAACAAATATAAATAACCACACCCACTTCTTACTAATTTTTTACACTCTCATCAAACCACACCCACTTCTCACTAATTTTTTATACTCTCAAACCACACCCACTTAATTTTTTATACTCTCAAACCACACCCACTTCTAACCGAGCAATGGAGAACCAACCCCGCGAAGCCAAGAAAAAAACTAAGGGACGGGGCAAGCAACCGTCTCATGGTGGTTCGAGCGGTGCAAGTGCACAATCACAACCCCCTTTCGGATATACTCCACAACCCCCGTTTTTTTCCCAACAACCTTCACACCCCTCCTTTTACAACACCCAAGCAACCAACCTTCAACCCAATTTCGGCTATGGTTTTCAAAATTTGTTATCAATGGATGCTCCTCCTCAATCCCCCGCCTTCGACCCATATGGTTTTCGTTCCCCACAAGTTCCATCGGTCCAAGAAAATGTTGAACGTCCTCTACCTGTTTGGGACGACGAGGACGATGAGGTAGTGCCCGAAACTCAAAATTTGGGCGACGAGGACGATGAATATAATGTGGATGAAGACGCGGGCAACGAAGAAGATGACGCTCGGGATAAAAAGGGAAAAATGACGAGCGAAAAATGGACAAAGGTCCAAGAAGAGGCGTTGGCGAAAGCGTGGGTACATTGCTCTACCAACAAAAAGAAGGGCAATCAACAAAACCGCGATAGTTTTTGGCGTAAGATTTTAAATCATTTTAACGCCACCGTCGGTGGAAGTAACCGGACCGTGCATCAAGTACGGTCTAAATGGGGCCCGATGCACACGAAAATAAACTTTTTCAACGGCCTATACCAACAAGCGGTAAAAGTTATATTTTTTAACATTGTATATTTTTTAATTTTCTTTACTAACTTCATATTTTTTAACACTTATTATTTTATAATATGTAGGATCGCACACGAGGAAGCGGAGTCAAGGATCTCGACGTATGAAAGTCGCTTTAACAGAATTTAAAGAGAGATTTCCGAATGGTTTTCAACATGTCGAGGCGTGGGAGGTCCTTCGAAAACACGACAAATGGGCCCAAGTCCCATTGTTGGGTGAGGAAGGGGAAGGTTCGGGACATAAAAGAAAGCCCGTTGAGGTGGACCCTTCCATACCCGATATGAACGAAGACCCCTCGCCACAAAGAGCACAACGGCGAGACAAGCGTCAAGCGACATCGTCCGAGGGAAGCTCGGCCGAGTTGGCGACGCAATTCAAAGAGTACACCGCCATGAAAGAAAAGAAGCACGCGATTGAATTGGAGGCGGTTGAATTGAGGAAGAAAAGAGAGGCGCAGGCTCTCGAGCTCATATCGGAACAACGCGAGACGATGAAAAACTACAATTACGATCGAGATATGGAAACATTCATCAAGCCGCACGACGATGCTCCGCCAAATATGTTGCCGTTCATCCTCGCCCGAAAACGCGACATCGCTAACAAGTACGGGTGGCCGTGCGATTTCTAAAATTATTATTTTCTAGTTTTAATGTAATTTTTATTTTCTAGTTTGAATGTAATTTTAATTTTCTAGTTTGAATTTAATTTTTATTTTTATTTTCTACTTTGAAATGTCTTTTGTTAAATTTTATTTAATTTTTATTAATATTTTTTTTTATAAACATGCATAATTAAAAAAAATATAAAAAAAAACCAAGTCCCCTAATAGGGGAGTGCCGCCATCAAAATGGGGTGTTAGGAGAATTTAAGAGGGGAGTTGACGTGGCACTAGCTGGTTGGTGGTGCGTAAGAGAGGGGACTCCCCTCTTAGGGGAGTGCCCCTCTCACCCTTATGCTTTCAAAAGATATGACTTTCGAAAGACTTCTTTATACACCTTTTTATTTGTCTAGGTGTACTTTTACTACAGAAATATCATATCTCACAAAAAAAGAGCTTTAGATGCACATGTATTCTCTGACATACATACATAAAAAAAAGGAAGGGTACAAGACATATTGCACATGGCACAACCTCTTTTTGGAAATGACACTCTTTTAACATGATGTGACCTTTTTTTTAGAAACATGTAATGCCTCACTCTTATCAATGTGATAAAGTTTACTTATGAAAAGAAAGTTACTTTGACTTTCTTATGAAAAATAATAATATTTTACTAGTACAAGGCCATTCCACCTGGCATTTTCTCAGGGTCCTTCCTCAGGTCCTTCCACCTGGCCTTTCCTCAGGTCCTTTCACAGGGTCCTCCCTCAGGCCCTTTCACCCGGTCCTTCCTCAGGACCTTTTCTAGGTCCTTCCACAGGGTCCTTCCCATGGTCCTTCCTCAGGTCCTTCCACCTGGCCTTTCCTCAGGTCCTTTCACAGGGTCCTCCCTCAGGCCCTTCCACCCGGTCCTTCCTCAGGACCTTTCCTAGGTCCTTTCACAGGGTCCATCCTCAGGGTCCTTTCTCAGGCCCTTCTACCAAGGTCTTTCCCCAGGACTTTCCTCAGCTTCTTCTACCAAGGTCCTTCCCCAGGACCTTCCTAAGTTCCTCTTCCTCACAAAACACTTGAGCAAGGCCCTTCTTTGAGGTCTTGCGTCGTGCGCCGCTTCTAGACACAAATTTATTGTTCCCATTACAACGTTGTTAGGGTACGTAGGCTACCCCCTTAATGATATGATGGCAACACGTCTTCACAAAAATAAAACATGAGGCACAAGTACTTGTACACACAACACAACATTAACGCATAAAGAAATTGATCTTTGGTATGACTTACCTCTTTGAAAGTGTTTTCGTGGCAAATATCGAAGCATGAACATGAACAACATAAGAAGCTATCAGCCATGACCTACGGGATAGGTCGACAAAGGCTAATATTGGACTGGATGATGTGCACCCGAGAAATAAGGGATGATCTTTGAAAATATACTAAAGAATAGTGATCACCTTCAACATCCTTAAACAAGGATATAGCTTTGGCTAGGAGGAAAGCGACACAACATCAGTGAAAGAAAGAAAAACCTTCATGCAACATTAAAATAGGGCTGATAGGGTACAACACCATCATTACATGACATTTATTGGACATTTATCGACGTCCTCGTATCAAGTGGTTGATCAGAAATATGGGCTCTATATTTCTCGCAGACATTGTTCACCCGAGTTTTTTGTTAACCTATGGTTATTCTCGTTCAACAAGAATCACAATCGATCATCTAGACGGACGATCTAAAGGACATCTTATTTCATAAGTCCAGTATTACCAACTACGCTTGACAACACTGAACGGGGAAGCTAGCATGGTATAACACCATTGGGTTCTACATTGAAGACTTCCAGAAATGATCTTTATTTTTGTATTGCCTCATTCAAAAGGGATTAAGCCCCCTCCATAAGTTCTCATGGTCGAAAATCTCCACAACAAAAAAAAAAAAAAGGGAAGGAGGGAGAAGGGGCATGGACTGCATTACTAATTCCTCCCTTGAAGACAAGGAAAAGACTGGGATATTTATTTGGCTCCTTCCCTGAAGGAAAACGAATCAGTGGGCTATGTCCATAATCCTTCACTTGAAGAAATGGGAAGCCTGGGCAGCATATTTGGCTCCTCGCCAGAAGACGGAAGAGTCATTGGACTACGTTATTAGTCCTTAAGGAAAAACATGGACGCTCCGCCCTTGAAGGCAGGACACTCCTCGGACTACGTTATTAATCCTTAAGGAAAAACCTGGACGTTCCTCCTTTGAAGGTATCTCAGCAATCGCTTCCAAGAACAGGAACGTATACTTTCCATGGAATCAAATTCAGGAAAAGTTCCTTCCAAAAAAGTGAAGAATATCCCATTCTCTAGGATCAAGTGTTTTAGAAGTCCCTTTCATAAACAGGAACATACCCCTTCCTTGGGACTAAGTCTTGAAGAAACTTCTTCCAAGAATAGGAAGGAACATATCCCTCCCGCGAGATCCAGTCTTAAAGAAACTCCTTCCAAGAATAGGAAGGAACATATCCCTCCCTCGGGATTCAGCCTTGAAGAAACTCCTTCCAAAGAATAGGAAGGTTTAATTGCTTAATTCAGTGAAGTTAAGGAGTTTAGAGATAAAGCGGAACAGACGAAGATGATAAACGAGGTAAACAAAATTGTTTGGATGCGTTTCGGGCTGAGTTGATGGTTTGAATATGCAAGTAATATGAAATGATGAAGTACAAGGGCCGTTCGGTCATCAATCAAAAGTTGAATTGAATGAAAATACAAGAGGAATGTGAAGTAGATAAGTTGGTGTTACACCCTAAATCATATTTGACAAAAAGTCGCAGCGGAAACACCAACCATAAAATTTCTTGCGTTATAAAAACCTCAACTGATTTAAACTTTTAACTTTAACTTAATTCTTAATCAAAAGTCTGTCATCCTCTTACTTGTTAACTAAAAACATAGCTTACATTAACTACATTTTACATTCAACGTCCCCGTACAATCTCTCTAGTGACTCGGTCTTCGATCTCTAATCCTTGTGCTAATCGCTCATCATCCATACAACCTGCATTCACCACATACATTCATAACATTAGTACACATTTAAGAAACAAGGTTCATTCGCGTACACTTCACACTTCGTCATCTTTTAAGCTTTAAGCATTTCATCTGCATATCCATTTCCTGGTGAGGCTTCAATAATGTACCTGCATTACTTTTCATTCTCGAGGTATACCATTAGTAACGTTAACACTCAACGTGTCTATTCCATACATATATACGTACATACCTACATACTCATCTATATACATACAAACCTTTCCTACATCATTACATGCATACATACAATCGTACATATCTTTCCACATACATACATATATATCTACATACGTACAAACATTTCCTACATCATTGCATACATACGTACCCTCGTACATATCTTTACACATACATACATACGCAACTACATGTATACAAACCTTTCCTACATCTTTACTTACATGTATACTTTCATACCTACCCTTATACATGCATACATACACATCTACGTGTGTACATACCTTTCTTATATATCTACATGTATGCACACACTCATATGTAGCTTAGTATTTACCAAATACCCATCTACAAAAACATATATGTTACTACATTTCTACATACGTACATATACACATACGCATCTTCGCATATACATCATTACATCAATACATACTTACATACATTGCTACTTACTCATATACAAACTTGCATACTTCCATTCACATATATATGTATATATTCATACCTACACACGCGTATACCTTCATACTTAATTACCTAAATCTCATACTCATTCATATTACTTGATTTCATGCATACACTAATGCCTACATATAAACATACATATGTATCATCTCATACAAGGGTAAGGAGCATTTCGGGAGCGTTACGGGTCAACCGGGAATGCATAACGCGAAAAACCGGGAAACAAGCAGAGCAAGCCGTCGGCGACGGGCTCTATACCCGTCGGCGACGGGCTCGGGAAATGCCCGTCTCACACATCATCCCGTCGGCAGTAACTTAAGGCGTCGGACGAAGACTTCATAAGGCGAACCCGTCGGCGACGGGCTAAGACCCCGTCGGCGACGCCCTCTCTAAAACATCTTTTTCTGCAGATCCGTTGTGTCGTCCGAACGCACTAAAACGCGCGTAACTTTTGGACCGTTTACCCGTTTAACCCCCCGTTTCTTCCTACACGCTTGTAAATTCACATTCTATCATATGACATTAAAATCCCACATCCGGATTAAGGAAATTCTTAACTTGCATGCATTCGACTTATTATTATATTCTAATTATTTGACCCGTTATGGGTATTTGCGCATTAATTGGTTTATGACTAACCAAACCATCATCCCCACTTCCATACTTGTCCAAAACATTAAGCTAATCGAATAACTTGCTTCAACATTACTTTTAAGCTCGTTTACCCCAAAATACCCATCAAGGGCATTTTGGTCAACCTTAAACCCATCATTTACGACGAAGGACTTTAACACATATTTGGCCTCAAACGTCTTGTTTAATTCATTACAACACTTTATTACTTACTAATACTAAGAAGTGATTACGGAAATCACTTACCTCATGCATCCGTGTCCACATCCGTTTCCACGCCTCTTCTTGACCCGTTAGCCTTTCGCGCTTGAGTCCGTCTCCACATGATTCCTATACTTTCATGTCATAGAAATCACGCTATCATTAGCATACTCATTTGTATATGATAACAATCGTATCAATCCCATATTTCACACTTAACTTTCATCAATCATTCCTAACAAACATAACTCATATAATCATGTTCGCATACGTTTAACTCATGTAACTCATCATGTCATTACATTTAACACGGATTGACATTACATGTACCATACGACTTCTCATTAACCTATATTTATGACAACGAGTCAACTCATGTTGCTTATACTTAGTTGACTTTCAAAAGTCAACTATTAACCATACATATCTATCGACTTATCAACATATTCCCGTAACATCATAATCGACTATACGGACGACATCATATACATTTTATCATTCACTTGATGTGCGTACTACCTTTTAAGCACGACGTACAACTTAATCATACAAAATCTCCTAAATTCATACATAGTTCATCAAATGCTTCTACAATCCAACATGGGGTATTTAAATTAAACATCAAGCATGTAATCATAAAATTACATTACATCATCTAAAACCCACTTCATAACTACTTGTTAATCACTTACAAGTGATCTAATCTAAAGTTCTTCATAATTCATCATACTTTTGATATATGTACTACCTTGTAAGCATAGTGTACAACTAGTTCATGCATATCATTCTAATCTCATACACAATTCATAAATTTCTTCCTCCTAATCAACATGATTCATACATGCATAACATCCAACCCACTAGTATCACATTTCTTTCAATTCTTCTAACAAGAATACATCATACAACTCAAAATACATCAATATTAAGCAAGAACTTAAACATAGATGATTTACCCATGTCATCTTCTTCCTCATAACAAATGGGTTTCACCCTTAAACATCAAATTAACCTAATTCATGCATATTCCATGTTCCAAATGATGAATCTAACACATTCTCATGCTTCATTTCATACAAATTCGTGATTTACAACAAAACCCATTTCGTGCACCACTACCAATCTAGAATCTAAGACATACCTTACGATCCCCTTGAGAAGGTGATCATTAATCTATGTTCGGTTAGGAATTTGAGCTTCATTTAGCCTTCCAATTTGAGGGAATTGATGAAACTAGGGTTCTTGGCTCCTTGGGAGCTCCCTGCTCTTTTTCACGCACACACCATGTGTGTTTGTGTGTGTATTTTGTTAATTAAAACATAACTTTCCCCCTTATTCATCTTTGGTCCCTCAAGTTTGTTTCCCTTGTTTGCTTTACTAAACATTTTACCACATTCCATCTTTTAATAATTTTAACCATACATTTAACTAGGTTAAGTAGCCTAGTTATTTATTTCTTGATGTATCATATCATAACATTTTAACGAATATAAATATTCGGGTTTTGGGGTGTTACAAGTCTACCCCCCTTAAAGGAGGTTTCGTCCCCGAAACCTGTCTCATTTTATCTTCCAAACACACATCTATGTTTGACTTCATAGTCACATCATAATCATAAGTAATCATCCTATCTTATTTCATAATCATTAATACCCTTGACTTATTCCTCCTAACAAGTCTATACTTTCCATAGCATACTTTCACATAACATTTTTATTTCCTTTTTGACCCGTTAATAACAGGTCAATATACATACTTACTCAGACTTACAATAATGCTTACACTCATATGATCCGTTTATATACTTTCATTTCTTTCACGCATTCTATTACCCACTTAATTGGGTAATAGCATATACTCTCATAATGAGATTTAAGCATACCACTTACGACCCGGTAACATCGGGTTAATTACTTTCAACATAAATCTTCCGTTCTATCCATATAACGGATTGAACTTCATACATTCGTTATTGCATTCGCGACCACTCGTTCTAAACGGATGGTACCTTATCCTCACTCGACTTGTTCAACTTGAACCGGTCGACGTGCCTAGCTTATTACAGCTTTCGCTTATCATAACCAAATCCGCAAGGAATTTGCATCATTCATATCTTTCATTCCTTGAATCCGTCTTGCGGATTCAAACATTGCATATACGCTTTTCATCCCTTGAATCCGTCTAGCGGATTCAAGCATTGCATTCATACTTTAACCTCTTTCATGTTTCGAATTCGTCCCGCGGATTCTAGCTTAGCATTTTATGTTTCGAATCCGTCTCGCGGATTCTAGCATAGCATATCATACTTCGAATCCGTCTCGCGGAGTCTAGCATAGCATATCATATTTCGAATCCGTCTCGCGGATTCTAGCATAGCATATCATACTTCGAATCCGTCTCACGGATTCTAGTATAGCATATCATCTTCCGAATCCGTCTCGCGGACTCTAGCATAGCATTTCATGTTTCGAATCCGTCTCGCGGATTCTAGCATAGCATATCATACTTCGAATCCGTCTCACGGATTCTAGTATAGCATATCATCTTCCGAATCCGTCTCGCGAACTCTAGCATAGCATTTCATGTTTCGAATCCGTCTCGCGGATTCTAGCATAGCATATCATACTTCGAATCCGTCTCACGGATTCTAGTATAGCATATCATCTTCCAAATCCGTCTCGCGAACTCTAGCATAGCATTTCATGTTTCGAATTCGTCTCGCGGATTCTAGCATAGCATATCATACTTCGAATCCGT
>JARYGA010017355.1:0-51039 GCA_030545235.1 Helianthus tuberosus | reverse complement strand
AAACCCTTACCAAAGGGTAAATTAATAATTACAGATTCAGTCGTTACCCAAAATAGCCACACATAACCATGGGTATAGAGAATAACGGGATTTGTCAGATCCTATGGTACCATAACCTAATACTGGTCGGCTTGATCATTGCTAATGAATGTCATTGGTTATGTAACTACAACCAACAAATTTGTTCACTTTATTGAAATCTTTCTTGAAACCATTGTAATTGTTTTTGAAACCATTGTAATCGTTCTTGAAACTATTGTTATCGTTCTTGAAACCACATTGTAATTGTTTTTGAAACCATTGTAAAGATATTTAGCACATATGAGTCACCCCAAAACAGTTGAAAACAGTAAAAGAGGGGAATAATGTACTCGCCTGAGAATGCTTAGAGTTCTTGAACAACAACCAAACAAAGCTAGAGGGAGCACGGAATCAGTCGGCAATCTAAAGCTATATAAATAAACCGGACTTAAATCGGGAGATCGGATAGGATGAGGGCTTGTAGACCAAATGAGTATGGGAACTCATGTAATATGGTTTAACAAAGCCTACATACTAAATGAAACCTAACCTAAGTGCTTACGACCCATTACGACCCGTTTAGGTAGCTTATGCTACTTTAACGCGTCGTTTGCGTAAAACGCGTTCGGACCGCCTAACTAGTCCTATGACAAGTAATATATGCCTTAACATGTCTAATATGGTTGTCAAATCAGTTTAGATGTCAAAAGTTATGTTACATATGATTAAAACGAATTTTGGCATCAAAGGGGTATTTTGGTAATTTACCTAAGGCATATAAACTACCTATCATACAACTACTTAAACGAAGCGACCATAAGGTATAACCTCGGAAGGTTATTCCCTATATACTATGGTCACCTAATGTGCTTGGTCGGATCCTAATGATCGACCAAACGGTTCGGGTTCGAAAGTATAAGCGATTGTTTAGATCGCTTACCTTACGACCCTATATAAGCACTAAACTAAAAGTGACGAGCTAAGCATGCTAAAACATGCTTAACTAAGTTTAGAAAACAGGTTTGGTATCAAAACAAACGGTTTTGATACCCTTAAGTAGTTTGGTTGCAAAATACGCAAGAATACGTATTCTGACCGAAACTACGGCTCGTCACTGAGCCTAGAAAACGTGGTAATCAGTAGGTATAGTCACTAGGGACTATAACCATCGTGATCACGCTCACGTTATGAAGTTCAAACGAACTTCGCATCGACCATAAACTGGTCAATGCAGAAAGTCAAACAAAGTTTGACTTTCGGACTCGAAAAGCAATAAAAGAACGAAGGAACACTTACGAAGGGTCCCCGAATGCTAATCTAGATCAAAATAGCTCAGGTATGAAACAAAGGTTTCAACTTAGAGCACAAATGAACAGACTCTTGTGAGAAATGAAGTGAAATGGGTTGGGTATTTATAGTTTTCGGTCGACCGTTAGGATCGTTTCTTGGAAAAGAGGGAATGATCTAGCCCGTACACTTGTTGCAATGCTGTGGTGACTGATTTTTTGCCACCATAACAGTTTAACAAGTGGCACTTGACCTTTGGAGAATGTTTAGGGGCAGATAACAGCAGCCAAAAATGATTTGCTGCATCTGGACACTGCTTGCGCACCGTAACAAAATATTTGTTACGGTGCGCAAGGGCCTTGCAGGTCTGAAGTTTTCAAAAGTGGCAGAACAGGCCCCTGCACCTTGTTTCGTTGCGTAACGGCACTTCTAAACCCGTCAAACCCAATTTCAAGCTTCACAATGATGTTAAGGCATAGGGAACATGAAATATGCTTGGAAACATCACGGATGTCGGTTCGTTTAGCCGTACGAACGCGATGTTCGGTTAATTACGACGGAATGCGCATAAGCGCGAAAAACGATCCAAATGACGCGACGAATGGATTTTTCTTATGTCAAACACTAAAATAAAATATTTTAGTGCTTACATAAATTTTTGGATGTCCAGATGTAGTCAGAACGTGAGTTATGCGCGAAAGTGCAAACTTGTGCACTTTTTGACGCTTTTAGTCCTTGAATGACCCAAAAGTTTATTTTAGCACACCGAACCCCTCAAAGCCTATTTATAAGCTATTTAAAGGATATTTATGGTATGTTTAACTTATGGTCATGTTCCGGAATGTCTGTTACAGTTCAAATTGGCATACTTTCGCAGTTTGTCAAGTTTAGTCCCTGTAAGCGAATTAACTTATTTTTGCCATACCAAAGCCTTCGAAACTTATTTCTAAGTTATGTAAAGGTTATTTAAGGTATGTTAAGCCTATTTCACTATTCCGGAGTGTTCGTTGCATTAAACTGGCTATATTTACGCATCAGTGCGCGTATAACCTTCCAGAAAGCGATTTAGAGCTTGAAATCGAACAAGAGCTGATATGTGCAAAAGATACACATATTTATACAAGTCCAAAGTATGAAATACAATATTTCATTGGTTTGGCATTTTTTGGATGGTTGAAGTGACACAGGTGTCACAGTCTCCCCTACTTTAGGAAATTTCGTCCCGAAATTTATTTAGAGGAAACTTGTGAGAGTTTAAAACATAAAGTTGAAAAGATCGAACAACATTGGTTAGGGCTCTGAACTTCTAGTAACTTTAATAACATTATGCTTGCAATGTAAGAGGGACACTTATATACAAGTATATGAAGTGTCATTGGTGCGTCCACCGTGCCTCCATTACATTGTTCTCATTTTGTTATTGTTGTCACTATCGGTTCTTACACATAATAAACCTTACTGGGTTTCTGTGCACTAAATTTCATAATTATGTACGCGTCCATAATTAGACAATTCCTTGCACAGTTCCCACAGTCTATTTTATAATGTGTAGGGTAAAACCAAATGAACAAACCTGTGATGAGTGTGACTGGACCACCATAGGGTCCTTTCAGCTGTATCATCACATGCCATTCTTAACCAGATCTTGAATCAATCTTTAACTAGACCACTCAAGGGTCTCTCATCGAATCATGGAATTGTACTATATAACCCAAGGGTCTTAACTACCACGTAGAAGCCTATAAGGATTAAGGTAGTACCTTTTAAATATCCTACTATGAATCCCTCATATGAAGATATGAAAGATTCTATGAGGATTTGAAAATCAGATCACACAAAAAAACATAGAGGAGAACACATAAACACATATCACATAATCGCATAATCGCACACTCGCATTTTTGTTTAAGTTGACCTTTAAATTTGTTATCTTTGGACACGGGTATTTAAAGCATACAAGGAATCAAATCCTTAATTGCAGCAATTTGGATGAATCCATATGAATACCCTGCTTGTTGACTACATGACCCAAAAACTGAACTTCTTTAAGCCAAAATTTCCTCTTGGAGGATTTAGCGAAAATTTTGTTCCTTCTTTAAGGGTTCCAGTGTCAATGAAGGTGTTGATCGTTATCGGCTCGGGACATGAATAGATCAAGATGTCACCAATAACAACAATGACGAACTGATCCAAATAAGACTTGCAGACTCTATTTATTAAGTCCATGTAGATGGCTGGAGCATTTGTCAATCCAAAAGGCATGACTGTAAACTCGTAATGGCCATACTTCGTGCAGAAAGCCGTTTTGGGAATATCTTCTTCGAGAATACAAAGTTGATGATACCCAAAACGCAAATCGATCTTGGAAAAGCATGAAACGCTATGCAGTTGATCGGAGAAATCGTTGATTTAAGGTAGGGGATATCGATTCTTGATGGTAAGCTTACTAGGCTTACGTTAATCGATATACATTCGAAAAGATCCATTTTTTTTCTTTTCACAAAGAGGACAGGAGTTTCTCCAAGGTGAAAAGTTTGGACTGATGAATCCTTTATCAGACAACTCTTGAAGCTGTTTTGATAATTCTTGCATCTCGAACGGTGCAAGACGATAAGATACTTTAGATTTAAAAGAAACAAGTGTTTGAGGTTCTTAGGGAGATCACAAGTGATCATAAAAATGACAGAACCACACGAGTAGTTTTGTCTTTGTGTTGACATCATAAGGTTGGATCAAACATTCATACAATTGCATTAGTTAAAAAATAAAACCACAAATTTTTATTTATATAACAACCGCATTGTCTTTAAATGTTACAAGATAACAACCAGAGGAAATACAAAATGCTAATTGTTCACTCCTTCATCATTGAGTGCCTCATTGATGTTAAACACTCGACCACGTGCTGGATCCACATTGACGTTGACGTTCGCATTTGGGTTTGCGTTAGCATTTGCATTCACCAGTCTCGGACAGTTGTGGCGGAAGTGACCAATCTCTCCGCAGTTGAAACATGACCCCAGTGGGAATCTCGCAGCATTCCCTTGAACCGAAGCTTGAACCTGAGCAGCCTGATTTTGTCCCAAACGACAAACATTGGCCAAATGCCCAAGTTTACCACACGTCGTGCATTGCCAGCAAGCTTGTTGTACCGCGTGAAGACCGTTGCAGCGTGCACAATGAGGTGCGGTACCGGCATATGCTTTCTTTGCAGGTGGCTGAGCTGGTGGGTTCCGCGGGTTCTGAGCAGTCTGTGATGTAACAGCAAAGTTCTGAACACCCTTTCGCTTTCTTGATTTCTTTGACGTCTCACCTTCCTTACCCTTCTTGTTTTGACCTTTCTTGCTATCCTCCTTGTCAGACCCCTGCTTCTTACCCTTGTCACCCTTTCTGTGTAACTTATTCTTCCGAATCTGCGACTCAGTTAATGTCGCAACTAACTCGATCGCCTGACGGAGTGTGGTAGGGCTACTACCAGTAAGGATGTCTTGTACCGAGTCAGGTAGGCCGTCGATGTACCTTTCGATAGCCTTGTCGAGTGGGGTAACCATTGTCGGGCAAAGCAGACTCAATTCCTCAAACCTATCAGTATACGCCATGTGCTCACCACTATCTTGCTTCAACTCATCAAATTCCTTCTCCAAAGCTCGCTGCTCATGACGAGGACAGAATTCCCTCATCATAAGGGCCCTAAGTTCAGCCCATGTCTGTGCTAGAGCAACTTCTGCACCACGATCCCTCATAACCCCGTTCCACCATGTGAGAGCCCTCTTCTGAAACACACTCGAAGAAAACTCGACCTTGCGATTGTCAGGACACTGCACGTGGCGGAAAGTATTCTCAATGCTCTCGAACCATTGAAGAAGCCCAGTCGCTCCTTCAGAACCACTAAACTTGAGTGGTTTAGCCTGGTTAAAATCCTTGTATTTGCATGTAACATTGTTGTTGTTGTTGTTGGCTTGGTTCCATTGAGCAAAGAGGTTTGGGAATTGAGCAGCCATTTGCTGCGCAATGATTTCTGCCAATTCGGCAGTCGCTATCTGGCTTTCGCGTCGAGGAGGCATTCTAAAAGAGGAAACATGAAAGGAAACGAGTGAGAGAATAAGACGAAAAGAATGAGATGAAACAAATCTGATGAAAGCAAGGATAGTGGTCATTTGTTTGTTACTACAAAGCAACAACCGACACACACTGACTAATCAAAGTAAATGAGTCAAAAATAATGTATCGCGAAGACATGCTCGCCTATAAGTGAACACTCATCCAAAGAATTCCCAGGTAAGCACAACTGGTCTCGCGTCTGATGAGATGTATACGAAGTGCTTGCCTAGACAGAAAACCCAGAATACAGGCATTCACCCTTCCAGTTTGCACGTGTTCACATTATTTAAAACCCAAAACCTTGCCGAGATTTTGAAGATTCAAAGGGGTTCAAAACCATATAACAGAGGGTTCAAAACCTTACAATAGAGGGTTCAAAACCTTGTAATCAATCATCCTAGAACAGATGATTAGTTTTCAAAGCGGTTTTGAAATTTATGTTCTTGTTGTGCTCGTCGCCTAAGGATAGGTGACGGTATTGTTTTATGACTAAACGCAAGTAAACTCGTGTTAGGGTCCTAGAAAGGTTATAGACTAGGTCAAAGCATTACTAATAACCTAATTCCCTATAACCATTGGCTCTGATACCATCTTTTCTGTCACACCCCGACCACGTGTAACATACAAAACGTGGCGGAAACGTCGGGGAGTGTTGTAACAGAATTAATGTTTCATAACCATGGATACCAAAAAGTGTTTCATTTTATTAAACATTGAATAATTACATCGTCTGGAAATCTAAATACACAATTTAAACATAGTCTATCATTGATATTGAGTCACTAAGGCCTTGTCCAGTCCTATGTGAGCATGCATCCTATCAATCGATATCTTTCAACAATACCGGAAACACATGTGAAAACGAGGTCAGCAAAGAAATGTTGGCGAGTACATAGGTTTTGTGAAAATAAGATTCATGACTTCTGTTTAAGAAAATGTTTAGTCATGAACCTTGTAATTTGCTTTATTTTTGTAAATCATTTGAAAAATAATAAGTTCAGATGATATGTATAAATAAGAGAATAATGTATAGTTAAATGAATAACCATTGTAAAATGAGTTTGTATAAGATAAGTTGTTTGTAAATCAATGTCTTGTGAAAAGTATGTTATTTGTATAAAATGTTATATATCTCAAACTGAAATGATTCAAATAACGCTACGATATGTAATACCATACAAACACTTATATATAGGAAGTACCAGCGGCGTATCCACCATGCTTGTATCATAATACACACGCATCGTTACTTAATCACTTAATCAAACCAAACCACCAATGTAAGATGTCTATGTTTAAACCAATTGTCAAATGTATTGAATAATATACCAAAATGTTTATGTTAAGATGTAAATCATGTTATGTATAACCAATGTCAAAAGTGTTTGTGTCAAATGTAAACCATGTAATGTGTAACCAAAATGATATGTATGGCTAGTGAAATGCATCAACTAAACCATAGGTGAAATGCACAAAACAAAGTATTGATGTAAAACTTGTTTTAAATCAATACTATGTTTCATGGAAATGCATAATCAAATGTAAATCATGTCCAAATGTTTACCCAATCGTTAAAACATTTTGTGAAATCGTTCAAATCGTTCTTGCTGTTTTAATCGTTCAAATCGTTCTTGTTTTAATTGTGAAACTACTTTATGGTCGATTTTCTAACAACATTCAAACCTTCTTGACTCGTTCATCGTTCCAACTCGTTCTCGTTCTCGTTCTTAACAAACCCTTACCAAAGGGTAAATTAATAATTACAGATTCAGTCGTTACCCAAAATACCCACACATAACCATGGGTATAGAGAATAACGGGATTTGTCAGATCCTATGGTATCATAACCTAATACTGGTCGGCTTAATCATTGCTAATGAATGTCATTGGTTATGTAACTACAACCAACAAATTTGTTCACTTTATTGAAATCGTTCTTGAAACCATTGTAATTGTTTTTGAAACCATTGTAATCGTTATTGAAACCATTGTTATCGTTCTTGAAACCACATTGTAATTGTTTTTGAAACCATTGTAAAGATATTTAGCACATATGAGTCACCCCAAAACAGTTGAAAACAGTAAAAGAGGGGAATAATGTACTCGCCTGAGAATGCTTAGAGGTCTTGAACAACAACCAAACAAAGCTAGAGGGAGCACGGAATCAGTCGGCAATCTAAAGCTATATAAATAAACCGGACTTAAATCGGGAGATCGGATAGGATGAGGGCTTGTAGACCAAATGAGTATGGGAACTCATGTAATATGGTTTAACAAAGCCTACATACTAAATGAAACCTAACCTAAGTGCTTACGACCCATTACGACCCGTTTAGGTAGCTTATGCTACTTTAACGCGTCGTTTGCGTAAAACGCGTTCGGACCGCCTAACTAGTCCTATGACAAGTAATATATGCCTTAACATGTCTAATATGGTTGTCAAATCAGTTTAGATGTCAAAAGTTATGTTACATATGATTAAAACGAATTTTGGCATCAAAGGGGTATTTTGGTAATTTACCTAAGGCATATAAACTACCTATCATACAACTACTTAAACGAAGCGACCATAAGGTATAACCTCGGAAGGTTATTCCCTATATACTATGGTCACCTAATGTGCTTGGTCGGATCCTAATGATCGACCAAACGGGTCGGGTTCGAAAGTATAAGCGATTGTTTAGATCGCTTACCTTACGACCCTATATAAGCACTAAACTAAAAGTGACGAGCTAAGCATGCTAAAACATGCTTAACTAAGTTTAGAAAATAGGTTTGGTATCAAAACAAACGGTTTTGATACCCTTAAGTAGTTTGGTTGCAAAATACGCAAGAATACGTATTCTGACCGAAACTACGGCTCGTCACTGAGCCTAGAAAACGTGGTAATCAGTAGGTATAGTCACTAGGGACTATAACCATCGTGATCACGCTCACGTTATGAAGTTCAAACGAACTTCGCATCGACCATAAACTGGTCAATGCAGAAAGTCAAACAAAGTTTGACTTTCGGACTCGAAAAGCAATAAAAGAACGAAGGAACACTTACGAAGGGTCCCCGAATGCTAATCTAGATCAAAATAGCTCAGGTATGAAACAAAGGTTTCAACTTAGAGCACAAATGATCAGACTCTTGTGAGAAATGAAGTGAAATGGGTTGGGTATTTATAGTTTTCGGTCCACCGTTAGGATCGTTTCTTGGAAAAGAGGGAATGATCTAGCCCGTACACTTGTTGCAATGTTGTGGTGACTGATTTTTGGCCACCATAAGAGTTTAACAAGTGGCACTTGACCTTTGGAGAATGTTTAGGGGCAGATAATAGCAGCCAAAAACGATTTGCTGCATCTGGACACTGCTTGCGCACCGTAACAAAATATTTGTTACGGTGCGCAAGGGCCTTGCAGGTCTGAAGTTTTCAAAAGTGGCAGAACAGGCCCCTGCACCTTGTTTCGTTGCGTAACGGCACTTCTAACACCCGTCAAACCCAATTTCAAGCTTCACAATGATGTTAAGGCATAGGGAACATGAAATATTCTTGGAAACATCACGTCCTAGTATGATTACCACTTAGTTTATTAGTGACTTCAAATAAGCACAAAGTTCCTACGCGCATCTACCACATAACATGCATCACTTTAACGGTTCATGCCCATATAAACTTCCCATCTATTCCAGTTCATAAGCAAACATACGACATTGCACATAACACATATAACATGTTATATCATTCTTGGACAACCTACCCGACATTTAGACACGCAACTTACTACTTATGTCGTTTCAGCCTTTACATTCAAAAAAATGGGCTGTTTTCGGTGATTTTAATAAAATAGTTAACTTGTTCCAAAAATTCCCAACTTTTTAAAAATGGTCTTAAACGATCCAAATATTATTGTGTAAAAATCTCGGGGTCCAATTCATTACCAATATTTTATAAAAATTCGTTTACCGGACTGCAATCAGATTCATCACTTTCTGACTGCAGTCCACGGAATAATTCATTAAAAATTCATCGTAAGTCCGATTTATGAAATTCCAGTGGGAGAATTACAAATACAACAGTGGTCATCTACTGTACAAATTTCATGAGCTGATTCAACACAGATTTCCAGTTATGACTAAAAACATATCACCTATTTACTGCAGCAAAAACTCAGCTTTAGCTGCTGTTACAAAACGGGTCCTTAAAAATAGTAAACGACCTCAAAAAATTACGATTCCAGTGCCATTGGATCTGTTTTTCGAAAATACATAATTTAGGCTTCAGAAATTCAGTTTTTCGATTTATTATGATCTGTTTACAGCCTGTTGAAGTTGGCTGAAAATGTAGTTCAGCGTGTTTTTTTAGAGTTTAAATGTTACTAAAACGTATCAACAAATGTTCTAACAATGGGTTTATCAAGAAATCAACATGAAATCAACTACATATTTATTACAACATCCTACTAACAATATTTCATCTTTATGTTTCATTCATATGTAAACTTTATGTAAGCTTCATGTTTATGTTTCTTGTTCTAACTCTTTTAGTGTTTTAAACATACAAGTCTCACTACAACTTTTAACCATTAAAAGCAAGATGAACAAAGGTGCACAAGGAACTTACTACTAGCACAAAGGCTAGGGTAGAATTTCTATTGCAAAGATGATGAGAAATGAGGAGGAAAAAGCTAGAACAAGGCTCCTTTGAAGCTCCACAAGTTCAAGCACCTTTGATTCACCTTCAAGCACTTAGATGGAGCTTAAAAATGGAAGAGATGGTGGTGGAATGGTGGTGATGTTGGCGGTTGTAGGTGTAAGCATGAGGGAGGGAGAGAGAGTGGAGATGGGAATGTAAGATTGTGAATGATGAGTGAATCTAGAACTCCATACTTATAAGATGTCTACTACATATTTTGGTTAGAAGATCAAGAAACATCTAATTAAATAATGGAAGTAATCTAGGAGGCATGGTGTGAATATTGGGTTGATGATATGGTGGGTCCACATGGGACCGAAATCGGTTTTAGGGGGGGTTGGATGTAAAATTTGCAACTAAATGGTAAGTGTTAGTTATATTTCAAGTAACATGTTTATATAAGTTGGTTATTTGATTTTTAGTGGGTGTTATGGTAAACGGGGACCACGACTTAGTCAAAAATAATAAAACAATGTATTTGACAAATATTTGGTGTCCCGGGTAATGTCCGGTTGTTCGGTCGGATACTGTTCCGTTAAAGTGTTTAATTATTCCGTAAAGTGTCTTATATATATTTTTTTGTAACACTTTTAATTCCTAACACTTAGGAAAACATTCAGGACCATTTAGTCAATTTTCTGCACATGACTAGTGTGTTAACAAGCACATGTAAGTATGACACAGTAATCAGGAAACAGTTAAGTAATTCAACACAGTCAATAAGCACTTTAATTATCACTAAATAATCGTACGAATACATGTAATTACGAGGGTTGTCACAGGAATGACCGAATCCGAAAACATTTCTTTTTGATAACTTTTACTCTACGGTTATCCTTCTATCTCAAGGCTTGAATGTAGGCATTTAACATAACCGCATTGATGTTGTATCAGTAAAGCATGCATTATTCTACAAACCATAACTTTTGATTTATTCAAATACTTTGTTTTGTACATTTTTACTTGTGGTTTAAGTAGTCTCATTTTACTTACCATACATAACTTTTGTTTACACATTACATGATTTGCATTTGATGGTTTTCACACAAATATTTGACATTTGACTATACATAAACATTTTTACATTGGTGGTTTGTTTTGTTTGGGTAAGTGATTTAAATAATGAGGCGTGTGTAATAAGATAAAAGCATGGTGGATACGCCGCTGGTACTTCCTATATATAAGTGCTTTTATAGTATTACATATCGTAGCGTTATTTAAACCAATTCAATATTTGACATATTACATTTTACACAAATGACATATTTTCACTAAACAATTGTTTTACAAAACAACTTATTTTACACAAATTCATTTTACTTGGTTATTCATTTAACCTTACATTACTCTTTTACATATCATCTACTTTATCATCACTTTTCAAATGATTTATAAAACAAAACATTTTACAAGGATCATGACTGACTTTTGTTAAACAACTTTTTCTAAACTTATAAGTCATGAAACCTAAATCAATAAAACATATGTATCTCACAGGCATTTTTATGCTGACGTACCTATTTTCACATGTGTTTCAGGAAATGATGCATAGGATTGATCAAGATACACTTAGGCGGACAGGGGCCTTAGTAACAATTAAAGATGCAAGACTAGTTAATTATGTTATGTTTCTTTGTTGTTAAGACATTGTAACTTCTTTTGATTCAATAAAATAAAACTTAAATTTCCATGTGTTATGAAACAATGATTCTGTTACAACACTCCCCGACGATTCCGCCACGATTTGTTGTTTTACGTGGTCGGGGTGTGACAGTTTACACCTTTGATTTTACATGTCTCAACCTTGTTTTTAAGCCTAACTAACCATAGATGTGATTATAAGCATAAGGACATAGGTTTGAGATGAGTTTCCTCAAGTTTAATCATGTTTATCAAAGTTTGAATTAAGAACAGAAAAAATAGTCAACTTTGGAGCCTTTTTGGCGATGTTCTAGGCTCTGTTTTTCCAGGGAAAACCTTTGGAAATGTTGTTAAGATAAATCCAAAGAAGTAGGAAAAAGAATCGAGTGAATCAGATAAGAAATGAGTGAGTTATGCTCACTTTAGTGAAGTAGTGTGAATCTGTCCAAACTTGTGCAATCAGCCGCAAAGTTAGGGAGTTTGAGAGTGATTAGAGAGAGTTGTGAGTGATTAGAAAAGTGCAAAATGCTTGGACAACACTTAGGTTTTATAGGGAAGGATTAGGGTTGGGTTAGTTAGGGTTTAAATGCAAGAAACACAAGTTAAACCAACCAAAACACACCAAAAATTCGACCAACCACGAGCTGTTAATGAGCTATCTCTGGATCGGACTGGCTCGCGACCAGCGTAAGGTTCTGGGGGTGGGTCGCGGCCTGCGACTCTCCTCCAGACGAGTTTCAGTTTTTGACACTTTAGGCCCCTTAAGTTTATAATTTAGGGTTTTTAAGTGTTTTAAGGGCCTTTTTCGTCGTATAAGCATAGTATAAGGGTAAAACAAGCATGATGATCATAAACCAAGTATAATTAAGTGTATGAATGTCGTATTTAAGTATCATATTCGTTCTAAAGACGTTTTCTGCATAAGTTTCACATATTTGCAAGTTTGGCACATAGCTTCCAAGAGTTATGAATATGTATCAAATATTTCACAAAATTAAATGTATGAGCATGTATAAAGTATATTTAAGACAAAATTAAAGAAATACGACTTTTATTTATGAACCAAGTCTTAGATTTTACAACGATTACAACGAAAGAACGATTACAAGAACACAAGGTTCCCAAAGAAATATAAACAAGACTTTCTAATTATGGAAAGTATGAAAGAGCAGGGCGTTACAGCGCTCACTGCGTGCCTGATAGAGTACTTTGCTGCTGCTTTGTCACACCCCGACCACGTAAAACAACAAATCATGGCGGAAACGTCGGGGAGTGTTGTAACAGAATTATTGTTTTATAACACATGGAAATTGAAATTTTGTTTTATTGATTTATAAGTAGTTACAATGTCTTAACAAACCAAGAAACATAACATAATTAACTAGTTTTGCGACTTTTAATGTCACTAAGGCCCAAGTCCGCCTAAGTGTATCTTGATCAATCCTATGCATCATTTCCTGAAACACATGTGAAAATAGGTACGTCAGCATAAAAATGTCTGTGAGATACATAGGTTTTATTGATTTTGGATTCATGACTTGTAAGTTTAAAGAAAATGTTTAACAAAAGTAGTCATGAACCTTGTAAAATGTTTTTCTTTTATAAATCATATAAAACTCGATAAGAAAACAGATGATATAAAAGAATTATGTATGGTTAAAAAATTAACCAAGTAAAAATGAATTTGTATAAAATGTGTTGTTTGTAAAACAATGTTTTGTAAAGATATGTTAACTGTGAAAAATGTAATATGTAAAAATTGAAGTGGTTTAAATAACGCTACGATATGTAATATCATAAAAGTACTTATATATAGGAAGTACCAGCGGCGTATCCACCATGCTTTTATCATATTAGACACGTCTCGTTACTTAAATCACTTACCCAAACAACCACCAATGTAAAAATGTTCATGTATAACTAAATGTAATGTTTAAAAAATGTTGAAATGTTATTGTGTAAACAAATGAAATGTAGAGTGAATAAAAAGCCTTTATTGATTAAAAGCATTTACTCGACCCTATAAGAAAGAAATGTACAAAACAATGCATTTGATAAATTATAATCAAAAGTTATGCTTTGTAAAATAATGCATACTTTACTGATACAAACACTTATGTGGTAATGTTAAACGTCTACATCCAAGCCTTGAGACGGTAGGATAAACCCTAGAACAAAGTCAAAGGTCTACCTAGAAATGTTTTCGGATTCAGTCATTTCTTCTACCCAAACAAACCTAGGATTTCAGAAATGGGAGTTGTCAAGTCCTATGGTACCACTACCTACTACCGAGCGGCATGATCGGTGTTAATGAATGTATTAGTTTCATTAAACAAATCAAATGTTATACCAAATGTAAGCATTTTTTATGAAAACAATGTACCTAGTATGCTAAGTAAACATACAAGGTAGAAATGTAAAATAATGTGTTCATATGCTGAGTAAACATATGTAACAGAAAAGCAATGTAAAACAATGTGCTAGCATGCTAAGTAAACATACATAGAAAAAGAAATGCAATGTAAAACAATGTGCTAGCATGCTAAGTAAGCATACATAGCAAAACATAATGAAATCATGTACTATAAGTGTACTAATGAACATAGCAAGTATGATATAAAACATGGAAAGCACGAAAGTAACAAGTAGGCAGATGTATTTCACCCCAAAATGTTTGAAAAATAGTAAAAGAGGGGAACTATGTACTCACTTGAGGGTGCTTAGAAATCTTGAATAACAACCAAGCAAAGCTAGAGGGATCACGGAATTAAACGGCACCTAATATAGGTAACTATGTAAATAAACGGACCTAAATCGGAAGATCGGATAGAATGAGGTTTCGTAAACCAAATGAGTATAGGAACTCATTTAATATGGTTTAACAAAGCCTACATTCTAAAACGAAACCTATCCTAAGTGCTTATGACCCATTACGACCCGTTTAGGTAGCTTACGCTACTTTAACGTGTCGTTCGCGTAAAACGCGTTCGGACCGCCTAATTAGTCCTATGACAAGTATTATATGCCTTATCATGTCTAATAATGTTACCTAATCAGTTTAGATGTAAAAATTTAGGTTACATATGCTTAAAATGAATTTATACGTAAAAAGGGCATTTTGGTCATTTTCCTAAGGCATATAAACTACCTATCATACAACTAACTAAACGAAGTGACCATAAGGTATAACCTCGGAAGGTTATTCGCTATACAACTATGGTCACCTAATTTGTTTGGTCGGATCCTAATGATCGACCAAACAGGTCGGGTTCGAAAGTCTAAGCGGTTGATTAGACCGTTACCTTACGACCCTACATAAGCACTAAACCTAAAGTGACGAGCTAAACATGTTAAAACATGTTTAACAAAGTTAGAAAACAAGTTTGATATCAAAACAAACGGTTTTGATACGCAAGAATAGTTTGGTTACAAAATACGCAAGAATACGCATTTTGGCCAAAACTACGGCTCGTCACTAAGCCTAGATAACGTGGTAACCAGTAGGTATAGTCACAAGAGACTAAAACCATCGTGATTATGCTCACGTTATGAAGTTTAAACGAACTTCGTGTTGACCATTGACTGGTCAAAGTAGAAAGTCAAACACTTTTTGACTTTCACGCTTAAAAATGCATAAAAGAATGAAAGAGGACTTACAAAAGGTCCAAGAATGGAGGTTTGGATCCAAACAACTCAGGTATGGAGCATAAAACCGCAACTTAGAGCTGAATGAATCAAAAGGTGTGAAATGATATGAAAATGGAAGTGGGTATTTATAGATTTCATAGAACCGTTAAGATCGTTCCTCAATAAACGAGCATCAATCTGGACTGTCCAAGTGGGCACAAGGTTTTAGAATACTAGGGGTGCCCCAAAACCATCAAATGGTATTGCAATTGTTACAAAATAGCCCCTAAACTTCAAGACAAGTGCTAAAAATGGACCTGCAGTTGCTGAAATGGAATTTCTGCCCAAATGAGGCCATGGCGTCGCGCCACGGCAGAGCCATGTGGTGGTGGCGCAGCGCCACCATGTGCTAGTTCCCAGAAAGTTTGCCAAAATGGCAGAAATGGTCCTTGCACATGTTTAAGGCCTGTTTTGATGTGTTTAAACCCCGTTAACCCATTTTCAAGGCTCAATAAGTAATTTTAAGTATAGTGGACATAAAACATGCTCAAAAATATCTCAGATGTTGGTTCGTTTGGTTGTACGGTTGCGTTGTTCGGTTAATTACGACGAAACACGAACGGACGCGAAAAACGATCCAAACTACGCGACGAATGGAATTTTATCATGCCAATTACTAAAATAAAATATTTTAATGATTACATAAGTTTTTGGATGTCCGGACGTATTTAGAACGTAAGATATGCGCGAAAATGCAAACTTATGCACTTTTTGACGCTTTTAGTCCCTAAATGACCAAAAAGTTTATTTTAGCACACCAAACCCCTCAAGGCCTATTTCTAAGCTATGTAAAGGATATTTAGGGTATGTCTAACTTATGATCAAGTTCTGGAATGTTCGTTACAGTACAAATCGGCATACTTTCGCAGTTTGTCGAAATTAGTCCCTGTAAGCAAATAAACTTGATTTTGACACACCAAACCTTCCAAAACTTATTTCTAAGTTATGAAAAGGTTATTTAAGGTATGTTAAGCCTATGTCATTGTTCCGAAGCATTTTTCGCATTAAACTGATTACGTTTAGGCATCAGTGCGCGTATAACTTTCCAGAAAGCGATTTAGAGCTCGAAATCGAACAAGATTGATATGTGCAAATGATACACATATTTATACAAATCCCAAAAATGAAACACAATATTTCATTGGTTTGGTATTTTTTTGATGGCCGCGGAGGCACAGGTGTCACATGCTTATCATAGAAAGGAGTGCGGTAGGCTCTACGAAGGGTCCTACGTTACCGCGATCGCACGTTCTTTAGGGATCTTGCCCTAGAGTGACCTACCACTGTCCCCGAACATTCAGTCGACTAGATTAGGCCAAGGGTCAGTATCGAGCATGCGTTTGACGCACCAGCTTGACGGGATTAGCCTGCAGTTTCAGACGCGCGATTATCAGGTTTGGGAGCTCGAGGTGTTGTAGAAGGTGATCCTAGTAGTTATTGAGTTTTGGGATGGAGTACTAGTGCCTCTGGCTATTCTGGTTATGGCTCGACAGGCTCATCAAGAGGCTCTGGTCCTGGATCAGCCTGAGGATCAGGCTCAGCCTCCGCCTCATTCGCCTCTGGCTGATCACGTCGTTGATGCCGAGATCCCACCACCGCTCCTGCCATAGTACCCACGACACGTCTACGCAGACCTGCCTCCTGCTACACAGGTGGTGGCTCGGAACTTCGCTCGGTGCCTCTGACGTTCTTAGTGATACCAGATGTGGATTATAGAGACGCTGGTGGAGCTCCGGGCTCACGTGGGATTACAGGTCCATCCACTGCCACCGTCCCCACTGCTAGAGGATCAGTAGCTTTAGTTTTTATTTTATATTAGAGATTCAGTTGTACTTTTGTATTAGACATTCAGTTGTACTTTTGTTTTGAATGTACAAACTGATTTTATATATATTTATGGAGTTGATCTTTTATTTACATGATGTTTATTTTGATTGTTTGCGTTTATTTCATACGTCTTTTTCGCAACTTATTGTATGATGTTTTAATTAAACATATTCGTGTAATTTAACAAAATAAAATCGGTTAACATTTATAAAAACAATGGCATAATGAAACGTATCTTATAAATGACTATTATAAATCAACTATAACTGGTACACTCACGTTAAACGGCCGTTATAAATCAACTTTAAATTATATATGTTTTATAAAAATAAAACAAAAATCTACAACCTTTCAACAAAAAACACAACCAGATACAACCAAACAACAAACCAACACCCCATTTTTTCCACCAAAATTTCACTTTTTCCACCCAAAAACAAATAGTCCCACCTAAGTGCGGCGCTTTGGCCAAAGCGCAGCGGTTAGGTACCAGGTCAACAGAAATAGTCTGACAAGTTCAGTCCTTGTCTGTTGACTTTACACTAAACCGTTGTGCTTTGGCCACAGAGCAACGTTTCTCTGTATGGTTAATCAAGTGTTCATCTCTTTGCTAATCAAGTGTTCATCGCTTTGCTAATGAAGTCGCATATGCTATGTTCATCAAAGATTCAAGGTTAGGGTTTCTCCCCATGTGTATGATTTTTTGTTCATCAATGTCTCCACTCTCCAAGTTCTCCTCTATTCTATGGTTCACTTGTTTTTCTCTTTTCCACTAATTGAGTAGGTTGTTTTCAAAAATTAGAAAAACTATGTTGCTCCTTTTAGTCTAAACCCTAATTTTCTTCTGAAGATTGTAGTTGTATTCGATTATGTCAGATGTACTAATACGTTGGTTTCAAATTGAATGTTTTGTTTTACCTAATTGATAAAGTATATCTAACCTTTTATTGCACCTTTTGCTACAGGGTGTGTGAAAGTTCGATGTCACACCCCGATTTCCACGTGTCACCAGTGGGCCCGGTGGGTAGTATCGTGACGTCATGGTTGGCAACATAATAGTCAAACAACACAATATTATTAAGCACAGCGGAAGCAATTGAAAATATAATACAACCGAATCTATTATTGTAATATCAACTGTCACAATATTCGGAAGTTTATCCACAGAAGGATCGAACATAAAAATGGAAACAATAGTTCAACAGACTTCAGGCATCTTAAGCTTGCGAGACTCTTTATTGATGCTAAGGAGACAATCCAGCCAATTACGTTTAGTACCTGCATTTAGTCTTTTTGGGAAAATACGTGAGTTTACACTGGTAAATACAATCAACTGACTCATTTTGGAAAATGATTTAAAAATTGGTTTGGATGCACATGGCATAAATGTTTTATAATTTGATTAGACTGCACAGAGGCAAGATTAATCTTTTTAACTTGGGAGAATTATTTAATATTATAATCTTGTGAACGAATTACATGTTACTTATGCGTTCAGTAGCCCGGATCTAGTCCGGGTTAAAGATCAATAGACACACCACGTTATTGAGTTATACACTGACAGGTGTACGCCTACACCCCGTGCTCAGGTCATGGCCAATCTCGTAAGATGATGCCAATGATATCCGGGACATGGTCATTAACCCCCCAAAGGCTGTAAAGTAAACAAGACTGTTTAAACGAGCCGATCAAATTATTCAACTACCCACTAAGCGTGGAGATTTGATGCCCGATCAAGCGGTATGCTATATACCGTAACCCAAGCCCGTATAGGGAAAATAAGTTAAAAGTATTTACCTGATGCAAAGTATAAATCACAATAAGCAAAATGCACGTAGCTTTTACTGGTTCTCCTAATCTGGAACGAAGGTTTAATATAACCTATTAGAATACTAACGGGTCTTTTATTAAGCTTAAGCTTAGACCAGCTAGTTTCAAAGATACGGTTCGTACGCACGATTAAGCGAAGACCGGATAGAATGTGATTCAGACCCGACAAGTTCAGAGACTTGTTTAATATGGGTCCTTCATGTACATTTTGGATTTTGAGATTAAACCGATAAGGTTTGACCCGTTTCGGCTAATTTATGTAAACTTGTTACATAAACCGAACCGAACGCGAAATAAGCGTAACGGGTATCCGTAAGAGCCATATACAGGTTTCCAAAGTTAATATGCTTCAAATATGTTGTGACATCAGTAGGATGTCTTTCATTATGCCCGAAATGAAATTTAAACACAAACTATGCCCCGTAGGGGTAGTTTGGTCATTTTTAAAGGTTGTAAAAGAGTTTAGATGTTTAACTGAGTTACGGTCTGATATAAACAGCAAACATACTCAATTTGATATGTTATATCAGTAGGCTAAAGCATATATGTGAGATTTATCATTTTTGACCAAACTATGCCCCGTAGGGGTATTTTGGTAATTTCACATAAGCCGAAAAGCTCAAAACTGAGGTCTGAGTTTATCAACCTTTGCTTACTATTAAAATATCATAATTTTCCTCATATATCAGTAGGTATCAACCCGGGTATGTCTAATAAAATTTTAATACATACTATGCGTTAAAAACGCTAATTAAGGCGATTAAAGGCCATTTCCGGGTTTGATACTTAAATCTGATATTTTTATATTTCCAGAAGGCTTAAAATAATTTATTTATCATATGTGATCAGTAGAAAAAGGTTTGGAGTCGTTTAGATAAGTAAAACTCATTTTATGGCCCGTAAGGGCAAAACCGACAATTACCGGATTAAGCCTACGACTACTAGTTATGCTCAGCCTAAAATTAATTAAAAATCTTTAAAAATCCCAAAATAATATATTACATCAGTGGGTATTAAGTTTGATACCAAAAAGTAGGCTTAACTAGGCTATACGCTAATTACGCCATTTTATTAACATAAAGCATTAAATTTGCGATATTGAGCATAACTCTTAATCTACAAGTCAAACTGAGGTCAAACTTTGCATACAAGTTTATATATCAGTAATTAAGGTTTCTACACTTTTACATTTTCATAAATCACGTTTTAAGGTAATAAGGGCATAACGGTCAACATATGAGCATTTAACGGAAACATGCATATTAATTGGATAACTAATGAACCAAGGTGTATAATCGCAGAGGGTTGTTCTAACATGTAACCTAATCCAATTAAAGCTCTGAGGCATTTCTAAAACATGCCTAAACGGGTCAGAACTGAAAGTCAAAGTGAAAGTCAAACTATGCGACTTTCGGTTCCGAACCGGGTCTAAACAGGAAATAGTCGGGTTGAACATGTTCGGACATGTTCTTACACTTATTACTAAGTTATAACAATGATCAAACAGGTTATATATGTTCTAGATAGCTAATTATGCATAAATGGCATTTTAAGCATCTTGTTGACTTTTTACTTAAAAGTTTGACCCGACTTTTGACCTGGTTAGAGTGGTGATCAGGGGAAACCCTTTTGAGGTTTTATTACCCACATAAATACCAACCTATAACTACCTTTGATTCGACTAATCACTAGACCATTAGTGATTAATCGCTAAGTCAACCTTTAATTACGACGGTTGACTTTTAAGCTAAACTAAGCTAAAACTTAAACTAAGGAAGGATTAGAAAACTTACTGAAGTCCTAAGCTTGATTAGGAAGATCTTGTGTCTGCTCTTAAGCTCCCAAAAGCTCCAGAAATGCACAAGTGAAGTGTGAAGAATGTGTTGCAACTTAGTGGCCTTATATAGTGTTTAGATCACCACAAATTCTTGACACACAAGTCTACAAGTGACCACAACATCTTAACAAGTGTCCCTAGATGTTTAGGGGTTGTTTAGGGGCCAAGGGATATGAGGAAAATCGGATAAAAGGTCAGATTTCGCGTTTAACAGCAAACAGGCAATTTTGTTGGAGCTGGGCATTTGTTGCGCACCGTAACAATTATTTGTTGCGGTGCGTAACAAATCATCAGTAGCCAAAAATCTTGTTCCTTCATGCATTCGAAAGGGCAACCTCATAATTCGACTTTGGGACCTTGTTTTGTCAGTTTGGGACCTTTATTATGGGTTTTTAACAATTACATACCCTACCATTATGTTATGTTTGCTTGGATCCTTTTCGAAAGTGCCGAACAAGAAGGTTAACCATAGAAATTTTCATAGGAACCTATCATGCACTTTGAATTCGTTTATCGTCAATGAATTTCTGGATTTAGGATATATTAGATGTTTGAAAAATATAATTGGGTATTGGGATTTATAAATGAGGTCGTTCAGAGGTGAAATTTAACATGACGACACTTTTAAATCCTGCCAAAACATCTTTATTAAATCCGGGTTTACAACGCGTTTTGTCTTACATGACACGTGTCGTTATTTCATTGAACACGAATTTTCGAGGTGTTACATCCTCACCCCCTTAAAATAAATCTCGACCCGAGATTTACTGAAATAAGTAAGGGTATTTTTCTTTCATGGTGGATTCAACTTCCCACGTGTATTCGGGACCTCTACGGGCATCCCATTTGACCTTTACAAAAGGTATATGCTTCCTTCGAAGCTTCCTTACCTGTCGATCTTCAATCGACAAAGGTTTTTCCACAAACTTCAAGCTCTCATCTATATGCACATCTGTATGTGGTATAACCAGTGATTCGTCAGCGAAACACTTCTTCAGATTGCAGATGTGGAACACATTGTGAATTCCACTGAGCTCTTCCGGTAAGTTCAACTTATAGGCAACTGACCCGAAACGTTCGATAACCTCGAAAGGTCCTATGTATCTCGGGCTTAGCTTGCCTTTCTTACCAAATCGCATCACCCCCTTCCAGGGTGACTCTTTAAGTAGGACTTTGTCACCTACTTCGAAGTGAAAATCCTTGCGATTTGGATCAGCGTAACTCTTCTGCCTATCCCGGGCAGCTTTGAGATTGTCACGAATCTGGACAATCTTGTCCGTCGTTTCGAACACGATCTCTGGTCCTGATAACTGGACTTCTCCAACTTCCGCCCAACAAACTGGCGATCTACACTTCCTACCGTATAATGCCTCAAAAGGCGCAGCCTTAATGCTGGTATGGTAGCTATTGTTGTAGGTGAATTCGATTAATGGTAGGTTCTTATCCCAACTACCTCCCAAATCGATCGCACATGCACGTAGCATGTCTTCCAACGTTTGAATAGTACGCTCACTTTGACCGTCAGTCTGAGGATGATAAGCCGTACTAAAATTCAAACGTGTGCCCAAGGATTGTTGGAAACTTTTCCAAAAATGTGACGTGTACCTAGTATCCCAGTCAGAGATAATAGCTACAGGTATGCCATGTAGGGCTACAATCTTATCAACGTATAACTGGGCTAACATGTCGGAGCTATAAGTCTCCTTGATGGGTAGGAAACGTGCGGACTTAGTCAGTCTGTCAACTATAACTCATATCGTATCATTTCCTTTCCTTGTCTTGGGTAACTTGGTAATAAAATCCATAGTTACCATTTCCCACTTCCACGTAGGAAGTTCAGGCTGTTGTAGCAAGCCTGACGGCTTTTGATGCTCGGCTTTGACTTGCGCACATGTCAAGCATTTAGCTACATGGGTGGCTACGGACTTTTTCAAGCCTATCCACCAATAATTTGCCCTTAGATCCTGGGTAGCAGATGGCAATTCTTAATCGTTGCCTAATTAGGGTTGCGGCATGTATGCATAAGCAATATGAACCGTCTTTCTTATTTAATAACCTAAAACCCTCAGAATATTGAGTCAGGCTTTATGTGCCTATGTTTTAAAACCTACTAAATCAAGGTTTCGATTTTTCCATAATCAATATGGAGTTTTCATAATACTTCAGTCCACAGCGGGATGTTAATCTTAGTTCTACCTGTCTTCCAGGAGGTAAGCAGGGGAAACTTTTGAGAAGATAATTAAGATACAAGGAGGCTATAGAGATTTTCCATATCTCAAGCTCCAGTTCATCCATCATTGTTCGAGTCAAATGAGTGACACCTTTATGTTATAAGTCCACGAATTCCTTAATCGGGAACATTTACTTGAAAAAGAAAAAAAATCCATTTTTGGATATCTTCTTTGAATACTACTAGTCGACTTTAGTACAATATGATCATTGGGATATCTTAGGGTTCCATGTATTAAACCTCCATGCTGATCAGACATGGAAATAATCTATGGGACACACTAGGATACGCCAATCCTCATATGGCACTTTTATCAAACATAGTTTGGCATTCGCAGGCGATAAAAACAATGAGAAAAATAATTAAAATAACATATGTTGTCGTACTCTATGCAAAGAAAGAGTGTTCTTAGATTTTCGGAAGGATTCCTTGCCGATCTATAAGAATCGGTTACTATGGTTTCCTTGGTAGTTATACCTTGTGGATGATAATAAAAAATTTTCTAAGTTTATGGTTCAAGAAGATTTATTATTGCCTGTATAAAAAAAAACAGGACACTTAGCAGAAATTATCATTGATAAATGATAAGGAAGTTTATTGTACAAGTGCTTATATTTAATCAATAATGGAAGTTTCACAAACTAGGCACCTAGCTCAGTTGGCTAGGCGCGCGAAAGGGTGCGGCCTAGACCCAGGTTCGATTCCGGGGACAGCCAATTCCACCATTTTTTTTTATGTTTAATATTAATTACTCGTACAGATACCTGTAATTATGAGGGTTGTCTCATAAAGAGTCTTGATAATTAATTGCTTCTTATCACCCACAATATGGGTTTGATTTTTTTAAGGCAACCATCGTTTTTTTTTATCACTATATGGAGCCCTTATATTTAACGAAACTTAGGACATCGGAAAAATGATTCCTAATGGATATAAAAACATCCATCTAATAATGCTGAAGCAGTCTCTGAGGTATACAGGCTTCTTTACTGAACTTTCGTTGCTTTTTTATTAAGCCTGTATTTGCTCTCTTTCTTAGATTTATGGGAGTTATCCTCCTTCTTTGGTTCATCCTTCATATTTGAAGAGTGAACATAGCTCCTCTCATGAGCAATTAAACATGGTTTTGAATGAGATTTAGAGCGAGAAGCATTCGGCTCTTTGGATTGTCTCATGACCTTTTCCCATGACCTTTCCAACCGTTGCGTTAACCACCGCTTGGAGATTAACTCCAAAAATGTTGGGGTTTACTTTTTTTTATTAACTTTCGTCGCATTAATAGTATTGCGACTGTCGTCTACCTCAGCCGAGTTTTCCATACTCGAAACTTGGTACCAATCACCAAGATTTAACAATTATTAGTCATCATCCTGATGACCTGACTTAGATTAGCCACGACATTCATAACCGTATGGGCTATTCTGTTCTGAACATTCTTAATGAATGCTTTTTGAATGTATATCTATTACATTTTGCTTAGGTCACAAAAGGGCTATCTATGGCATTTAAGGTTTGGAGCGAGTCCAATACCTGCTTGACAGGGGACCATAATGTCACAACTGTCTTTGTCACAAGGACGATTATAAATAGCTCAAAAGGCTTGCCTTACAAGACCTTTATTATATGTATACACATATGTCATAGAAGCCTGTCTCGATGGACGTAGAAAGATATGGCATAAAGCCTAGTCACGAAGGACATAAATGATTATACGGCACGAAGGCCTTGTCGTAACTGTCATTTAGACATGGCACAAACGGCCTTGTCATAAGGACATTTATCAAATCTGGCACAAAGGCATGTCTCCAAGAATGTTAACATTTTAATACGTTAGCTTGTCTCGAATGACAATTTATAGCACATAGGCTTGTCATGAATGACTTTAAAACATGACTCGATGGTCTATCATCAAGGATCTTAATTTATTAGCCGCAATCTTATTAGATTAGGGCTTCAAGGTTTGAACGTGGTTCTTCACCTTTGGACAGGGAGTCATAGACTACAACTATCATCGTCTTTGAAAGACGATTCCTTTGGCAGAAAGGTAAGCCAATTCAACATCACTAATGGATGTTTATATATAACCATCGTATTTAATGATATTAGTCATGATCACATCGATCATATTGACTATTAGGTTTGGGTATAATCACTCCATTTTGAACAGGGGATCATAAAGATCACTACTATCTTTGTCTTACCGATACTAAAATAAAGTATAGCCCGTAGGCATTTCATCACGAGGGATGTTAATATTGTGATCATCATACTGATGATACTATTCAGGATCATAATGATGGTATAGACTATGGGATTTGAGTATAGCTCACCCTCTTGGGCAAAGAATCACAAAAGATTACAATTGCCTTGTCTCAATTGGACAATATAATATAGCTCTTAGGCAAAACATCATTAAGGATGTTAAAATTTTTAATCATCGTATTGATGATTTTTGTCATGATCGCATTGATCATATAAACTATTATGTTTGGACATAGTCCAACATTTTAGACAGGAGGTCAAAGACCACCACTGTCGTTGTCTTATCGGACAACAAGTTTAGCCCGTAGGCACTTCATCACTAACGGACGTTTATAACATGATCATCTTATAGAATGATATAAGCCATGATTCCTAAATCACTAGGCTAGATAAGGGAATGGAAAGAATCCAATATAAGGATGACTGTTGTGATTTTCTCGAATCACATTTGTCAAGAGTGCTAACACGTTCATAGGTGTTAACAAGTATTTGAATCCCTCGAGTAGGTTTCACCATCCTGGCCGCGTAGGCTAGGTTTCACCTTTAAGATTCCCTTTTTACAAATGCATACTGACAGGGAAGGAAGGATATTCATTTTATTCAGGATTTTTATCATAAGTTCTAATTTATAAGTTAATAATAGCACAAATGGCCTAGTCGCGTAGACAAGTTAAATTTATAAGCCATGATTTCAGAGAATCGTGGTGTTAAGGTTTGAATCAAAGTTCATTACCTTTTCCTGACAGGGAGCTGTAGGCTACCACTGTCTTTAGTCTCAGAGGACATCAACTATAGCCCGTAGGCACTTCCCTTCTAAGGGACGTTTATTACGGAATTGCCCCTTAGGGAAATTCATTAACCATGGTAAGCAGAGACCATATTTGGTTAATTTATTGATCATATAGATTTAGGATTTCTATTATAATTTATCCTAATTATAAAACATTAACAGTTTTATTAGTGGCACCCAATGGCCTGGTCACATGGACAATTATAAATTATAAGCTTATGATTTCAGAGAATCAAAGCATGAAAGTATATTGGCACATAGGCCTAGTCGCAATGACAATTATAAATTGTAAGCTATGATTTCAGGGAATCAAAGCATGAAGGTATACTGGCACAAATGGCCTGGTCACAAAGGACATTTATAAATTTTAAGCTATGATTTCAGAGAATCAAAGCATTTGAGGTTTGAACCTAGTTCATTACCTTTATCTGACAGGGAGTCATAGCTACCACTGTATTTTGGCTCATGTAGAAATGAGCAAGGCCCGTAGGCACTATATTACCACGTATGGTTAAAAATATGATCATCTTAATTGATGATGTAAACCCAGGATTCAGCGATCATTAAACTGGGTTAGGAATCTTTTAAAGAATCCTTAATAGCGTGTGTGATTTCCAACGAATCACATATGCCGGGAGTGTTAACATGTTTTCAGATGTTAACTGAGATTCGAATCTTTTAAACAGGTCTTACCATCTTGGCCAGGTCTTTATAATGACACTCGGCTAGGTTTCACTCTTAAGATTCTTTATTAATGGTTTGAATCTTTTTAACAGGTAATACCATCTTGGCCAGGTCCTTATAATGACACTCGGCTAGGTTTCACTCTTAAGATTCTTTATTAATGGTTTGAATCTTTTTACAGGTCTTACCATCTTGGCCCGGTCTTATAATTGACCCGAAGGCTAGGTTTCACACTTAAGATTCTTAATTTATAATTAACGCAGAACAATTTTAAATTAAAATGTTAATAAGGATCTGAATCGAAATTGAGGAACTGCCATCTTGGCCGGTCTTAATATGACCCGGAGCTAGGTCTTGTCCTTTTTAGATTTTGCCATTTTATTATAATGGTAGATCTTGTAAAAGGAAATGTTATTTTCCATTTATTTAATATTCTTGTTTAGAATGAAAGTTTAAACTTAATCATCCCACTATAAAAAAATAAAAGAATAAAGTTGCCCTAAGCGGGACTTGAAAGGAATAGTGTTGTCCTCGAAGGGACTAAAAAGATAAATATGTCCTTATAAGGACTATTGAGGAAACGATTTTTCAGCAAAGGAGTTTCTTCTTCATTCTATTCCGGAATGCTTTCTCCTTGGTTGCACGTCTCATCTTGGTCGTTGTACGAAGCTCGGCATTTCAAGGCTCCGGGTGTGGAGAATCCCTAGTTCAGCTCCCTCGCTTGGCGACGTATCCAAAAAAAATTGGAAGCAAAAATTTCCATATTAGGATTAAGATTATTCCTATGTTAAGTCTAGACACAGAAGTTTAGAATTGTGCAATTGTGTAACTGAGATTAAACACAAAAAGGCTAGTGTTTAATTCACTCAGTGTTGGCTCTGATACCAACCCGTCACACCCCGATTTCCACGTGTCACCGGTGGGCCCGGTGGGGAGTATCGTGACGTCATGGTTGGCAACATAATAGTCAAACAACACAATATTATTAAGCACAGTGGAAGCAATTGAAAATATAATACAACCGAATCTATTATTGTAATATCAACTATCACAATATTCGGAAGTTTATCCACAGAAGGATCGAACATAAAAATGGAAACAATAGTTCAACAGACTTCAGGCATCTTAAGCTTGCGAGACTCTTTATTGATGCTAAGGAGACAATCCAGCCAATTACGTTTAGTACCTGCATTTAGTCTTTTTGGGAAAATACGTCAGTTTACACTGGTAAATACAATCAACTGACTCATTTTGGAAAATGATTTAAAAATTGGTTTGGATGCACATGGCATAAATGTTTTATAATTTGATTAGACTGCACAGAGGCAAGATTAATCTTTTTAACTTGGGAGAATTATTTAATATTATAATCTTGTGAACGAATTACATGTTACTTATGCGTTCAGTAGCCCGGATCTAGTCCGGGTTAAAGATCAATAGACACACCACGTTATTGAGTTATACACTGACAGGTGTACGCCTACACCCCGTGCTCAGGTCGTGGCCAATCTCGTAAGATGATGCCAAGGATATCCGGGACATGGTCATTAACCCCCCAAAGGCTGTAAAGTAAACAAGACTGTTTAAACGAGCCGATCAAATTATTCAACTACCCACTAAGCGTGGAGATTTGATGCCCGATCAAGCGGTATGCTATATACCGTAACCCAAGCCCGTATAGGGAAAATAAGTTAAAAGTATTTACCTGATGCAAAGTATAAATCACAATAAGCAAAATGCACGTAGCTTTTACTGGTTCTCCTAATCTGGAATGAAGGTTTAATATAACCTATTAGAATACTAACGGGTCTTTTATTAAGCTTAAGCTTAGACCAGCTAGTTTCAAAGATACGGTTCGTACGCACGATTAAGCGAAGACCGGATAGAATGTGATTTAGACCCGACAAGTTCAGAGACTTGTTTAATATGGGTCCTTCATGTACATTCTGGATTTTGAGATTAAACCGATAAGGTTTGACCCGTTTCGGCTAATTTATGTAAACTTGTTACATAAACCGAACCGAACGCGAAATAAGCGTAACGGGTATCCGTAAGAGCCATATACAGGTTTCCTAAGTTAATATGCTTCAAATATGTTGTGACATCAGTAGGATGTCTTTCATTATGCCCGAAATGAAATTTAAACACAAACTATGCCCCGTAGGGGTAGTTTGGTCATTTTTAAAGGTTGTAAAAGAGTTTAGATGTTTAACTGAGTTACGGTCTGATATAAACAGCAAACATACTCAATTTGATATGTTATATCAGTAGGCTAAAGCATATATGTGAGATTTATCATTTTTGACCAAACTATGCCCCGTAGGGGTATTTTGGTAATTTCACATAAGCCGAAAAGCTCAAAACTGAGGTCTGAGTTTATCAACCTTTGCTTACTATTAAAATATCATAATTTGCCTCATATATCAGTAGGTATCAACCCGGGTATGTCTAATAAAATTTTAATACATACTATGCGTTAAAAACGCTAATTAAGGCGATTAAAGGCCATTTCCGGGTTTGATACTTAAATCTGATATTTTTATATTTCCAGAAGGCTTAAAATAATTTATTTATCATATGTGATCAGTAGCAAAAGGTTTGGAGTCGTTTAGATAAGTAAAACTCATTTTATGGCCCGTAAGGGCAAAACCGACAATTACCGGATTAAGCCTACGACTACTAGTTATGCTCAGCCTAAAATTAATTAAAAATCTTTAAAAATCCCAAAATAATATATTACATCAGTGGGTATTAAGTTTGATACCAAAAAGTAGGCTTAACTAGGCTATACGCTAATTACGCCATTTTATTAACATAAAGCATTAAATTTGCGATATTGAGCATAACTCTTAATCTACAAGTCAAACTGAGGTCAAACTTTGCATACAAGTTTATATATCAGTAATTAAGGTTTCTACACTTTTACATTTTCATAAATCACGTTTTAAGGTAATAAGGGCATAACGGTCAACATATGAGCATTTAACGGAAACATGCATATTAATTGGATAACTAATGAACCAAGGTGTATAATCGCAGAGGGTTGTTCTAACATGTAACCTAATCCAATTAAAGCTCTGAGGCATTACCAAAATGCCCTTATGGGGATTAAATTGATTGTTAAACCTTAACGGGCATACATATAAATATCCTACTGATATTATAACATGTTTTAAGTATAATAACATATGGAACTTGTACTTGACTCATCTGGATACCCGTTGATGCTTATACGCGTACGGTTCGACTTATGTAACTAGTTTACATAAGTTTGGCGAAACGGGTTTAACCTTATCTTTTTAATCTCAATTTCCAGAATTTAATTAGTTTACCCATATTATACAAGTATTCATACTTGTTGGGTTTAAACTACATTCAAATCTGGTCGTCGCTTAATCTAGCATATTGTACCGTTTTTTATCCTTTAAGCTAGCCAGTCTAAGTCTATGACTTAAATATGACCCGTTAGCATTCTAATTGGTTATTATTACCATCATTCCAGACTAGAACCTTCCAGTAAATGATACCTACACTTAACTGTTGATTTTACGACTGAGTTATTTAAATCTTTCACTTGAATCGAGTTATAGCTCAGGTAAATACTTTTAACTTATTTTCCCAATACGGGCTTGGGATACGGTAAATTATTACTGCTTGGTCGGGTATGGGATCACTTAGCCGGGTTGTGGTTATCAAATCTGCATAACCCGTTTTAATCTGTTTTGTTTGATAACTTAAACATTGGGGGTTAAAGACCGTGTCCTGGATATCCTCGGCTCATTTAAGTTACTAATGGCCATGACCTATGCACGGGGTGTAGGCATACACCTGACAGATGCGAATGCTAAAATATTTTACCCATAAGTTGGGGATAACTCCTTTGTGGGTTTATAAGTGGCGAGTCAGTTAATCATGTCTCGGTTTCTATACCGGGCCCCATATGTATTGACAAACATGTAAAACTGTATACAAGATTAAAATTCTTAATTGTCCCAAGTTATAAAAGATTTTCATGTGCCTTGTGCACTTAAATCAATTTTGGAAATGTTTTCAAAATGTGTCAGTTAATTGTATTTACCAGTGTAAGCTGACGTATTTTCAAAAGACTAAGTTACAGGTACAACACGAAATAGGCTGGAAGCTGCTTGGTATTGATAGGAGGATCTTGCAAATCCTTAGAATGCCTAAAGTCTGTTGCACATCATTTTGTACATTTTATGATCCACCTGGGGATCTATTATTACACCCGTCTGTATATTATTTTTGAACTTTGAACACTTCGGTTTGTAATAATATTTTTATTCCAAGACTTCCGCTGTGCTATTCTGTGTTTATTGGCTATGATGATATCAACTTACGACACAATACTCCCCCACTGGGTTATGTTGGAAATTCAGGGTGTGACATATACCGAGACTAAAACGATTATTTTCAAACGAGAAAGAAGCGAAATTATTACGATGGCATTCAGAAGAACGTATAAAGGATGGAAAATTAAGACATGTGGCGGATTCTCCACAATGGATAAATATTAATAGAAAATATCCAGAATTTGGTAATGAGGTTAGGAACATAAGGTTTTGGCTTAGCTCCGATGGAATCAATCCTTTTGGAAATGCTAGTAGTTGTCATAGTACGTGGCCGGTTCTTCTTTGCATCTGCAATCTTCCACCATGGTTATGCATGAAACGAAAATAGATAATGATGTCGTTGTTGATTCAAGGTCCGAAACAACCTGGTGTTAACATCAATGTTTATGTCCCCGTTGATTGATGACCAAAAAACTATATGGGATTCTGGTGTAAGTGTGTATGATGCTTATAAGAAGGAATATTTTGACTTGCGTGCCATGAGTTTTTGCACCATAAGTGATTTCACGGCATACGCTAATTTGTCTGGATGTAGCACAAATGGTAAGAAAGCTTGTCCTATTTGTGAAGATGAGACAACTTCAATATGGTTAAATTATTGCAGAAAAACAGTATACATAGGACGCCGAAGATTCCTTCCAACTAGTCACAGTTGTGACAACCCGACCTTTTACGGTTAGTGTTACCTCGTTCCACGACCGTTAAATGAGTATTGTTACGTGTGCTCATTGCATGATTCTAGTAAACGTGCTTGATGTGCTTGATTTATACTTGATTGGTTATATGAGACTTAATTGTATTATATGTGTGTGGGTGGTTGGCCGTTTGTTATTGTCCGTATGGTTTCTTTGCCATTCCGCGTGTCCGATATACATTACTCTTAGCAACCTTATATCGAAAATAGATCATTTTAAATACAACTTTGTTGGTATTAAAAATTATCTTAGAACATCATGTATCACATAATTGATTAAACTGGGCCCAAACGTGATATGTAACACCAATGAGTAAACCTTTAGACTCGGCCCAAATAGTGTTTCGCATTATTATATAGTCTCGGCCCAAATCACTGTTGTTGTTAGCGATTATACCCAGCCCAATCCACTGTTTGATTAGCAAACATCACCGGCCCAGTTCCTTGTCCATATAGCTACATGTATAAGTGAATAGTTGTGAACACAAACTAGAACAAACCCTATTTCCCCTACCAAGTGTCACACCCTGGCTTTGCGGAAGCGTGGTTAGTTTTGGTGTGACTTCTTAATACCATAGCTAAATCATAACAAAGCTATATGAATTTAAAAACCATGCAAGTCATCATTAAGTTTAGAAATCAACATACATTACCATTGTTTAACGCGGACATACTCTAGTATCCATAACCTTGTTCAATAACATTACAACTTAAAATAAAACATAAACGTGATTTAGGGATTATGCCTTGTCCAGGAAAGAGGCACAACCCTAAACCCAGATGACTTCATGAAAGGTTGCAGCGGAAAACGTTCATACCGTGCCAGAATCCGTTAATTTCCTGAAATACATGTGAGTTGAAAAATCAACAATAATGTTGAGCGAGTTCATGTGCAAGTGAGTAAGTAAAACACTTGTAAGTATAAAAGTTTCCTGGTATGTAGCAGTGTAAGAGGACTTGTGATCACCAATGGTTTGCAAGGCCATTAGCATGTCGTGAAATGCAAGTAAGTAAGATACAACCCTAGCCGATTTTGCGTTGGGTACCAAGTCACTCCGGATCCGTTCTGTTAGTCCTTCGAGAGGCCTGTTCTGTTGGACCGGGAGCTGGGCTCGCTACACCCAAATAGATCTACCGCTCGAGTCCCTCGGGGTTCTAACTACCCATTCACATGATCTAAACCTCCTTACGTTATTCATACCGTGTATAAAGTACTTGTAAACAAAGTAACATGTATTTCACCCCCGCAGTTAAGAAAACTGAAAACAGTTAGAGAAAAGGGGGACATGAACTCACAGTGGATGCGTAAACTCTATCAAGCGTCTCTGAAGCAGTAATCTGTGCAACGACCTACAAGTGCTAATTCTATTAGACGGACGGCCGTGCTTTAGCTTTACAGTTTATGTTTGCGGGAAATAGTTAGACAACTATTTCGTGTTACATTTTGTATATGCTTGATAGTTATACATCTTCCCAAGGATGGGGGATACAATACATGTGCGTAAGTTACGTTTTATCAATCTTGTGGTAATGTAATTACCGGTGTAACTTATATGTTTATGGAAGCGTTCGCAAAGTTTTGGAATCATTAACGCTTGTAAATATTATTTTCAAAATAATATTTATGTATTTCACAAAATAATCATAAACAGTGTTGTGACAAATATATTTATCACGTTAATCTTTGTGAAAATCCCACCTCCGAATGTTTTAGTAAAATATAGTACTGGCGAAATTTATGTTTCAAAAGTATGCCCAAAAATAGTTCTAACACTTGTTGTGTAAAAAGTCTAAGTGTTAGGTTTTTAGAAAATTTCGCCAGAGTTTCCCCTGTAACTGGAGGTGGCCACGCTTTTAAGCGTATCATTTTCTTTTAACAAATCAACTCAATCAACTTCTTTATTCAATCAAACAATTTCCGACACATCAAACTAGTCAACAAGTATGTAAATTTGCATAATCGCATGAACTTGCAGTTTTTCCGCATTAATAATGTAAATCATCCTTATATATGTAGATTTCTATATAGGGTAACTTTAATCTCGTAAAAACCCCGTGTTTAGAGAAAACCGTCTTTACAACTTCTAGTAATAAGTGACAAATATACTTCTTTGTCGGATCTTTCCATTTCACAAGTGTCTACACACTTGTGGGTTATAAAATCATATTTATTAGTGTAAGATTCATCTTTAGAAAAACATGATTTCTTTAAAGTGTGGTCTTTCAAAAATACCACTTGCGGATACGTAGATCCGCTAGTTTTAAACACCATTTTACCGGTTAAAATACTTTTACACAAGCAAAATAATTCTTTACAAGTTCATGTCTCTAAAATGTGGTAGTGTTCACCTTTAACCCTTGTATCTTTCAAAAACAAGCTTATGTGAAGATACGTGATTTTACAAAGTCGGGTTAAACGAAGATTTGAGCTACCACATTATAGATCGGGTCACAATAAGCACAAATTTCAAGTCCTACGACTTTTACACAAGACGTATGCTATTAACCTCCATTTTAGTGATTTTACTAGACTTTAAAGATTCAAAACGCATGTTAACGATATTTAACCGACGAAAGTTCTTTTAACCACTTTAGATAAGTGTAAGAACGAGTTTTAAAGGTTATACCTCTAGCTCAAGGCTAGGGAAGAGTTGTGACGAAAACCGCGTGGATAAAAGATAACGAGAGAGGTCCTTCGTGTTCCGCTTGCACCAAAGCTCCTTATACGTGTCTTGTGATGTTTGAACGATCTTGGAATGCAAGAGACAAGAACCGAAAGTATGATGATGTGTGGGTTGGGGTTCGGCCGAGAGCCACCAAGGAGAGAAGAGAGAGTGATTTTGTGTTGTGATAAGTGGTGTTTATCTCTAGAGTTAGTGTGTATTTATAGGAAGTTTAGGGTGCTATTGTCCATTAGATATTGTGTCACAAAAGTACTAGACAAGGCAAGATTGAGCAAGATCACTAAGTACATGTGGTGCCCCCTAGGTAACCGATTCGGTTTGGGGGGGGGGGGGTCCATGGTTCGATTTTAAGTAGTGATTAGGAGTCTAGTTAAGGTTAACTAAGTTAGGTTAGATGTTAACTTAGTTAGTAATAAATAGCGTGTTATGACGGGTGTTAGGGTAATCAGAGACCCTAACTGGCTCAGAAAAATAGTAACAATAAAAATAGTAAAGTTTTCATGTTCCGGGTAAAGTCCGGGTGTTCGGTTGGATAGTAATCCGTTAAAGTGTTACAAAAGACTTTAAAGTGTCGTTATTGCATTTTTAGTGACACATTTTGTTTTCCCGACACTTTAGAAAGTGTCTAGTGATATTTTCTCATTTTTGGCACTTTACTAGTCAGCTAGAAGCTGGTTAAATTATTTAAAGTGCTGTGTTTGGTACTTAAAGTACGTTTTTGGCACATCCGAATCAATGTATCTTATCCCCTAGAGACGCGGTAACACAACCCTTATATCCTACACTCACTACCAGTGTAGCCAAAATATATGAGGCTCTTAACAGGCCTTGAGGCAGTATTTGCCTGATGCTGGTTATATCAGCATGTTCACTGTGTATCCGTTTAGTGCTACTGTGCTTTTTGTGCATCATGTTTGTCACTAGGGTTCAGTATGTAATCAATGTAGTGACAGCAAGTAAAGTATGATGCAAGTAAGTGCATGTATCAGTATGCAGGTAGCAGTTTATCAGCTAATTCAATCAAGCACAGTAATCAAGTGGTAATTAATCATTAATTAAGTTGTACGGATACCTGGTTTAGTGCGGGTTGTCACATTCTCCCCCCGTTAAATAAATTTCGTCCCGAAATTTAAGTTCTGCTTGTAGAAGCAGGGTTCTTAGGAAATAAGTGGGGGTATTTCTCTTTCATCCGGTCCTCACGTTCCCATGTGAATTCAGGACCATGTCTGGCATTCCAACGTACTTTGACGAGCTTGACACTGCTCCGGCGGGTCTTGTTAACTTTCCAATCCGTGACCTCAACAGGCTCTTCAACGAAGTGGAGCGTGTCGTCGATATGAATCTCGTCGATAGGAATGGCAACGTCAATTTGAGTTGGACTTTTCTTTAAATTGGATACATGAAATGTATCGTGAACACCATTTAGTTCAGCAGGTAGGTCCAACTTGTATGCTACCGTCCCGATTTTTTCCAGAATTCTAAAGGGACCAATGTAGCGTGGATTTAGCTTTCCTCGCTTTCCAAAGCGCGCCACCCCCTTCCAGGGTGAAACCTTCAATAACAACATCTCTCCGACTTGGAAGTCCACATGCTTCCGGTTTGGATCCGCGTAGGCCTTTTGCCTGTGGCGAGCGGCTTCGATGCGTTTAAGAATTTGCGCGATCTTATCTGTCGTCTCTTGGACGATCTCGGGACCAGCAAGCTGCCTATCACCTGCGTCAGACCAACATAGTGGGGATCGGCACTTGCGTCCGTATAGGGCCTCAAAAGGCGCAACACCAATACTGGTGTGGTAGCTGTTGTTGTATGAAAATTCGACCAAAGGTAAGTGTTTATCCCAGCTACCTCCTAAATCCATAACACATGCCCTCAGCATGTCTTCCAAAGTTTGAATCGTTCGCTCGCTCTGGCCATCAGTTTGCGGATGGAACGCAGTGCTCAGATTTAATTGTGAGCCAAAAGATTCTTGGAAAGATTGCCATATTCTTGACACAAATCTTCCGTCTCTATCAGAGATGATCGAGAGAGGCACTCCATGTCGTGCTACGGTCTCTCTCATGTAAATTTCCGCAAGTTTACTAGTACTGTCTTTCTCCCTGATTGGCAGAAAGTGTGCGGACTTTGTTAGGCGGTCAACAATCACCCAAATCATATCATGGCCTCTTGGCGTTCTTGGCAGTTTTGTAACAAAATCCATTGAGATTTGTTCCCATTTCCACTTGGGAATCTCGGGTTGTTGCAGAAGTCCCGAAGGCTTCTGGTATTCTGCCTTGACCTTAGCGCACGTTAAACATTTGCTCACGTAGATAGCAACGTCGCCTTTCATCCTAGGCCACCAATAGTAATCTTTAAGATCCTGGTACATCTTGTCCGATCCAGGGTGGATAGAGTACCGTAACTTGTGCGCTTCGTCGAAAATAACTTTCCTTAATCCACCAAATAGAGGAATCCAAATCCTTTTCTCAAAACACAATGTTCCTTCCTTGTTTGGTACCAAAAGCTTCTCCATTCCCCGGAGATATTCTTCCTCAAGATTTCCCTCCTTGAGAGCTTCCTTTTGTGCAGCGCGAATGCGCAAGGAATGATCGGTTCGTATGATCATTTCCAAAGCCCTAACCCTTATGGGCTTGATTCTTTCTTTACGACTTAGGGCATCGGCAACTACATTCGCCTTCCCTGGGTGATACTTTATCTCGCAGTCGTAATCGTTCAATAACTCGACCCATCGTCTTTGCCTCATATTTAACTCCTTCTGGTTGAGTATGTGTTGTAGGCTTTTGTGATCTGTGAAGATTGTGCACTTCGTACCATACAGGTAGTGTCTCCAGATCTTTAGTGCAAAAACCACTGCGCCAAGCTCTAAATCATGGGTGGTATAGTTCTTCTCGTGCACTTTCAGTTGACGTGATGCATAAGCAATGACCTTTTGGCGTTGCATCAACACACAACCCAATCCCTGACGCGATGCGTCGCAGTATACAAAATCGTCGGTACCTTCCGGTAGAGCTAAGATTGGCGCGTTGCAGAGCTTATCTTTCAATATCTGAAATGCTTCGTCCTGTTTGATTCCCCAATCAAACGTCTTATCCTTCTGGGTCAGTAGTGTCAACGGTTGAGCGATTTTCGAAAAATCCTCGATGAACCTTCGATAGTAACCAGCCAAACCCAAGAATTGTCGAATCTCGGTTGGCGTTGTAGGCGTCTCCCAATTCTTGATTGCCTCGATCTTTGTGGGATCAACATGAATTCCATCCCCATTAACCACATGTCCAAGAAACTGGACTTCGTGTAGCCAAAACTCGCACTTGGAGAATTTGGCGTACAGCTGTTCCTTCTTTAGCAGCTCCAAAATGGTTCTAAGATGTTGTTCGTGTTCAGCCTTCGTCCTTGAGTAAATCAGGATGTCGTCGATGAATACAATCACGAACTTGTCTAAGTATGGCTTGCAAACTCTATTCATCAAGTCCATAAACACTGCAGGCGCGTTTGTTAAACCAAATGGCATAACGAGGAACTCGTAGTGTCCATAACGAGTTCGGAAGGCTGTCTTCGGGATACTTTCATCCGATATCCTTAATTGATGGTATCTAGATCGAAGATCGATCTTAGAGTAACAGCTTGAACCTTGAAGTTGATCGAACAGATCGTCGATTCTTGGCAGAGGATATCTATCCTCGATCGTTAGCTTATTCAGTTCTCGGTAGTTGATGTTTATTGAAAATCATCGTCCTTCTTTTTGATGGGTAAAAGATGGGATTACCCCAAAAGGAAATTTTGGTCTGGTATCTTCCTTCTCTAACCATTGCTAACATTTCTCTGTCAGTCCTTGCATTTCCGAAAATGTAAGTTGTTATGATGCTTCGACTACGGGTGCAGTGCCCGAAATTAAGTCGACGCGGGATTTGACAAATCGTGAGGAGATGGTTTCGGCAAGTCTTCGAGGAAGACTTCGGGGTATTCTCCAATCACGAGGATATCTTCGAGTTTTGGTTCTTTGACTTCCTTTTCCACAACATGAGCCAAGAATGCAACACATCCTCTGTGCGAGACTTTTCGGGTCTTCTTTGTCTGATAATCCGTAGGAGCGTATCCTGCTCCATGAGTTACGATAATTTCTCCGTTCGTTTTCGGGGCGCGGATGACAATCTCCGCATGGTTGTTCGTCAACCAGTCCACCCCAATCATCACGTCGAAGCTTCCAAACTCAACTGGCAATAGATCCTGCGTAAACTTACGCTCTCCGGGTTCTATCGTGCCGATTCCGGTTACTGTGTTGACTTCCACTAGCTTCCCTCAAGCTAGTTCTAATGGGTACTGGAATAATTACTCACTCGCTACGTAAACCAACTATGTCCTTGAATCCTAGGGTTGTGAATCGTAAAATTTGCAACAGTAGTTGGCAATACGGATGCATAATATTGAGTAATGCGGGACGTACCGCTATCCATGCTTGGATCTCTGGCGTGCCTCCCTAGCTCCGACGGGGAGCTTTCATCCTTGCGCCTGATTGTCTTCGGGCAATATCTTCTGAAATGCTTTTTGCTTCCACAGTTTAAACATCCTCGAGCACGCTTCTGTTCATCACTCATTCTGCCTTGACAATTAATGTTGTCGTTGTCCCCTTCGTGATTCTCACTACCATCCTGGCCCCCATTACTAAGTTTAGTATTTTGCCAACAAGTTTCCTTGACATGTCCCACCTTGCCACAGTTACCACAATTTCCATATTTGCATCGCCCGACATGATAACGTAAACAATTGTCGCACTTAGGTAGGATACCCTTGTAATCTTTTCCCTGTGGGCGACTTCCAAAACCACCACGGTTATTATCTTTATTCCCAAATCCTCCTTGGCCTCCCCGACCGGCAGGGGCCCAACAAGTGTCCTTCAAGTGACCACGTTTCCCACATACTTCGCATGTTTTCAGTCCACATTGGCCAGAATGATGACGCTGGCATGTGTTACACTTGGGCAGAGTGCCCATATAACCCTTTCCTTTGTTCTCATTTTTCGTTCGGGTACCTTCAGTGAGCTTCCTTTTGTTCTTTCCGGATGACTCTACCTGAGTCTCCTTGTCAGGGTCTGCAAGTTTTTCTAGTCTAACTGTCTCCGTAGCGAGTGCCAAACCCATCTTACTTGCAGCATCAGTTGTTGGTGGCGTTGATGTTGTCATCAAGCTCAAGACTTGAGGCGCCAGTTCCCAATTTAATTGTTCCAATTTCTTCAGTTCTGGTTTTACCAGGTATGGAACAATTTGTGACAGATCATGGAGTCGTTGCACGTACTCCAACACCTTCGGACCTTCCATCATTAGGCTCCGAAATTCATCTTTCCACTTCTGGGTTTCCGTGTGGGGGCAGTACTTCTTATGCATCATTCCTTTCAACTCATCCCAAGTTAACGCGTATGCTGTAGTTAGGCCCATTATTCGAACCTGAAGATTCCACCATAATCGAGCTCCATCTTGAAACAACTCAGAAACGTATGGGACCTGTTGTTCTGGCGTACAGCCACTCATTCGAAAGATGGATTCCATACTTTCAATCCATTTTACAAAAGTTATGGCACCCCCAGTGCCGTCAAACGTCGGAGGCTTGTAGTTGAGGAAGTGCCAGTAGGAACAACCGTTATTTTCTAAGGTACCTTTGATTGGTTCAGAGCGTAGGGCCTCGTGCTGTGCTATAGCTGCAGCAATTATCTCTTTAAGTTCTGCCTCAGAGGTGGGCATGCGCATTTCGCGTCTTGGCGGCATCTTCTAAAGATGTTTCACATAGGTTAGGTCACAGCAAGTGAAGTGTACGTATGCATTCAACAATACCAACACATAACATTTCATGTTATCAACAAGTCAATCACATAACCTCTTATGTTATAGGACATAATCAATTGATTGAACATCGCCTGTGATGAGAATACTGTGATTGTATTGCCACAATTCGAGGCCACAATGTAAAGCTCGCAAGTACACTACTATATCATACTACATCAATGACTTAGTAGGGGACGACCCTAGACAAGTCTTGCGATCGCTGGTCATGTTCAGGAGTCTCTGGTTCGTCCTTTCTCAAACTTCAGGACTCCACGTCAAGTTTCTGAATTTCTGTCCTAAAACAACATTTCTTCTTAATCGTTTCCTTGAGCTCGTCCCAGCTCAGTGTATAAGCAGCGTCTGTGCCAAAGGTCTGAACCTGGAGGTTCCATTAAGAGAGTGTGCCATCTAGAAATATCCCTGAGATGTAGGTAACACTCTGTTGGGGCGAACAGTTACTCATTCTTAGAGTGGAGTCGGTCTTTTCGGACCAACTAACAAATGCAACGGTGCCTCCGGTTCTGACAAAGTTCAAGGCTTGCAGTTCAGGAACTGTTTATAGGTGCAGCCAGTTGGAGGGTTATCCCCAGTAATGCCATCGTTGTACTTAGAGTGGAGGGCTTCATGTCGTGCATTTATCTGTGAGATGCGTTCTTGCAGCTCGTCTTCTGTCCTCAGTAACGTACCGGTGCTTGTGTCACGTCTGGGTGACATTCCCTTTTTGTCGAAATAGTGTGAAGCGGGTTGGACAATGTTTCAATTGTCCATGGGGTATATATAGCAACGTAAGCCATCATGTAATCACCCCATTTCACACGCAAATATACTCACTGTAATAGTGGGGGAATAAATTCCTGAGCCTTCACATAGGCTCGTCAATTTGGCTTGTTGCTTGTAATAGAATGAACTCGAGGCTACATCGCCTAGGTCATTTGTGTTTAGGTTATCGTTAGCTTGACCTGCAGAGTCCACCAGGATTCCTGTGCACTACAAATCGTTATTACGTGGGCCCCCGTAATAATAAATTGTCTTGCACAGTTACCCCAAATTTTCTCTCATTCAAGCAGATGATCAGTCACGGAGCAACAGCCGATGCATTTGCATGAACAGGGTCATACTCCAATGCGGGGTCAGGAGCAACGCCTGGCTCAGGGGCCACGGCTAGCTCCGAATCAAAAACTCCATCTCAAAATCAGCTGGATCAACAATCACAGGGGTTACATGATCCCCCAAGGGCTTGTCTAAGTGCATGAACTCAATGTCATGGTCTGGATCAACACCAGGCGGAAAACAGAATTGTCCTCATAATCGCGATCAAACTCAAAGCTGTGTGTGGGATCCGGTGCAGCTGATGATGCCATATCAGGGTCGGCGTCGTGTAAGTGGTGCAGCATTCCCTGTATGTGCGAAGACGCGGATGTCAGAGACTCAAATGAGTCTGGGATAGGGGAATGGTCATAAGTTTCCCCTATAGGAGCGTCCGCATGTAGTAGTCTAATACCAGCAGTAATAAGGCCCTGCCCTCGAATGGGTCCTCCTCCAGTAGATCGTTATCGTCTTCAGAGGCCTCGTTGGGAGGGCGTATCCTCAACAGGATAAGCGGCAAGAGGCACAGGAGCAGGGATCACCGCCAGTGGTAAAATCCCAACAAGATGGCCATCAGTAGGCTCTGCTACGACTTCAGGCAGTGCACAAAGGGCTGAAAGTCGCCATTGTCTGTGCCGGTAGTATCAGAAATGTACACCTCGTGCTTCGTTGAACTATGTCGTCTGATACTATGGTCATGGGGTTCGTAGTGCCCATTTTTCTAGTACTTGTTGAAAGCATAACGTTTGTAACACAAACACATATACGTATAATAATCAATCATATAATCAGTTAATCACATAAGTCACCAAGTAAGGTATCACATACTTCTCCTAGTCTTACTAGCCAATTTCATTCAGTCTACCAGACTGCTCTATCCTTCACTTAAACCAAACCTCGATCCTCCAGATCGATCCTATAACAAACCAACGTGTTCAACTACCTTGACCATCTCGATCCTCCAGATCGATCCTATAACAAACCAACGTGCTCAACTACCTTGACCATCTCGATCCTCCAGATCGATCCTCAGCCCTCCAAGCTGAACTTATAATTTATAAAATGTGCTCAACATTTGTTTGTAAAAAGTGTGGATCTGGACTTAAGTGGTATGCAGAAAAATGTTTTCGTGAGAGCCCTAGTGATCATAGTCTAGACTCGAGACAGAATCCTAGTTCGCTATGATCAGAGCTCTGATACCAAGCTGTCACACCCTGGCTTTGCGGAAGCGTGGTTAGTTTTGGTGTGACTTCTTAATACCATAGCTAAATCATAACAAAGCTATATGAATTTAAAAACCATGCAAGTCATCATTAAGTTTAGAAATCAACATACATTACCATTGTTTAACGCGGACATACTCTAGTATCCATAACCTTGTTCAATAACATTACAACTTAAAATAAAACATAAACGTGATTTAGGGATTATGCCTTGTCCAGGAAAGAGGCACAACCCTAAACCCAGATGACTTCATGAAAGGTTGCAGCGGAAAACGTTCATACCGTGCCAGAATCCGTTAATTTCCTGAAATACATGTGAGTTGAAAAATCAACAATAATGTTGAGCGAGTTCATGTGCAAGTGAGTAAGTAAAACACTTGTAAGTATAAAAGTTTCCTGGTATGTAGCAGTGTAAGAGGACTTGTGATCACCAATGGTTTGCAAGGCCATTAGCATGTCGTGAAATGCAAGTAAGTAAGATACAACCCTAGCCGATTTTGCGTTGGGTACCAAGTCACTCCGGATCCGTTCTGTTAGTCCTTCGAGAGGCCTGTTCTGTTGGACCGGGAGCTGGGCTCGCTACACCCAAATAGATCTACCGCTCGAGTCCCTCGGGGTTCTAACTACCCATTCACATGATCTAAACCTCCTTACGTTATTCATACCGTGTATAAAGTACTTGTAAACAAAGTAACATGTATTTCACCCCCGCAGTTAAGAAAACTGAAAACAGTTAGAGAAAAGGGGGACATGAACTCACAGTGGATGCGTAAACTCTATCAAGCGTCTCTGAAGCAGTAATCTGTGCAACGACCTACAAGTGCTAATTCTATTAGACGGACGGCCGTGCTTTAGCTTTACAGTTTATGTTTGCGGGAAATAGTTAGACAACTATTTCGTGTTACATTTTGTATATGCTTGATAGTTATACATCTTCCCAAGGATGGGGGATACAATACATGTGCGTAAGTTACGTTTTATCAATCTTGTGGTAATGTAATTACCGGTGTAACTTATATGTTTATGGAAGCGTTCGCAAAGTTTTGGAATCATTAACGCTTGTAAATATTATTTTCAAAATAATATTTATGTATTTCACAAAATAATCATAAACAGTGTTGTGACAAATATATTTATCACGTTAATCTTTGTGAAAATCCCACCTCCGAATGTTTTAGTAAAATATAGTACTGGCGAAATTTATGTTTCAAAAGTATGCCCAAAAATAGTTCTAACACTTGTTGTGTAAAAAGTCTAAGTGTTAGGTTTTTAGAAAATTTCGCCAGAGTTTCCCCTGTAACTGGAGGTGGCCACGCTTTTAAGCGTATCATTTTCTTTTAACAAATCAACTCAATCAACTTCTTTATTCAATCAAACAATTTCCGACACATCAAACTAGTCAACAAGTATGTAAATTTGCATAATCGCATGAACTTGCAGTTTTTCCGCATTAATAATGTAAATCATCCTTATATATGTAGATTTCTATATAGGGTAACTTTAATCTCGTAAAAACCCCGTGTTTAGAGAAAACCGTCTTTACAACTTCTAGTAATAAGTGACAAATATACTTCTTTGTCGGATCTTTCCATTTCACAAGTGTCTACACACTTGTGGGTTATAAAATCATATTTATTAGTGTAAGATTCATCTTTAGAAAAACATGATTTCTTTAAAGTGTGGTCTTTCAAAAATACCACTTGCGGATACGTAGATCCGCTAGTTTTAAACACCATTTTACCGGTTAAAATACTTTTACACAAGCAAAATAATTCTTTACAAGTTCATGTCTCTAAAATGTGGTAGTGTTCACCTTTAACCCTTGTATCTTTCAAAAACAAGCTTATGTGAAGATACGTGATTTTACAAAGTCGGGTTAAACGAAGATTTGAGCTACCACATTATAGATCGGGTCACAATAAGCACAAATTTCAAGTCCTACGACTTTTACACAAGACATATGCTATTAACCTCCATTTTAGTGATTTTACTAGACTTTAAAGATTCAAAACGCATGTTAACGATATTTAACCGACGAAAGTTCTTTTAACCACTTTAGATAAGTGTAAGAACGAGTTTTAAAGGTTATACCTCTAGCTCAAGGCTAGGGAAGAGTTGTGACGAAAACCGCGTGGATAAAAGATAACGAGAGAGGTCCTTCGTGTTCCGCTTGCACCAAAGCTCCTTATACGTGTCTTGTGATGTTTGAACGATCTTGGAATGCAAGAGACAAGAACCGAAAGTATGATGATGTGTGGGTTGGGGTTCGGCCGAGAGCCACCAAGGAGAGAAGAGAGAGTGATTTTGTGTTGTGATAAGTGGTGTTTATCTCTAGAGTTAGTGTGTATTTATAGGAAGTTTAGGGTGCTATTGTCCATTAGATATTGTGTCACAAAAGTACTAGACAAGGCAAGATTGAGCAAGATCACTAAGTACATGTGGTGCCCCCTAGGTAACCGATTCGGTTTGGGGGGGGGGGGGGTCCATGGTTCGATTTTAAGTAGTGATTAGGAGTCTAGTTAAGGTTAACTAAGTTAGGTTAGATGTTAACTTAGTTAGTAATAAATAGCGTGTTATGACGGGTGTTAGGGTAATCAGAGACCCTAACTGGCTCAGAAAAATAGTAACAATAAAAATAGTAAAGTTTTCATGTTCCGGGTAAAGTCCGGGTGTTCGGTTGGATAGTAATCCGTTAAAGTGTTACAAAAGACTTTAAAGTGTCGTTATTGCATTTTTAGTGACACATTTTGTTTTCCCGACACTTTAGAAAGTGTCTAGTGATATTTTCTCATTTTTGGCACTTTACTAGTCAGCTAGAAGCTGGTTAAATTATTTAAAGTGCTGTGTTTGGTACTTAAAGTACGTTTTTGGCACATCCGAATCAATGTATCTTATCCCCTAGAGACGCGGTAACACAACCCTTATATCCTACACTCACTACCAGTGTAGCCAAAATATATGAGGCTCTTAACAGGCCTTGAGGCAGTATTTGCCTGATGCTGGTTATATCAGCATGTTCACTGTGTATCCGTTTAGTGCTACTGTGCTTTTTGTGCATCATGTTTGTCACTAGGGTTCAGTATGTAATCAATGTAGTGACAGCAAGTAAAGTATGATGCAAGTAAGTGCATGTATCAGTATGCAGGTAGCAGTTTATCAGCTAATTCAATCAAGCACAGTAATCAAGTGGTAATTAATCATTAATTAAGTTGTACGGATACCTGGTTTAGTGCGGGTTGTCACACCAAGAGTGCGACGGCAACAGACCTCAAGACCCCCCCCCCCCCCTATCGAGACACTGTTCCAGCATTACTTCCATTTATTCTTCTTGTTCACGGCGGCTTGTGGTTAGTGATTCGTGCCTATGTTGATTCTATGTATTCGATCATGGTTATGTGGGTACTTGATAGTATGTATGCATGTTCTGATATGTTGGTTATGGTACTTTGATTTGCGTATTTAACAAGTAATGGTACTGTGCATGTGAGGTGAATGGATTAGGGAATTGATTATAATAATACACTATATGGGTAGGATAAGGGTCCATTAGATGTATAGGTAATGATTTGATAAAAATTGGATAGCCTAGAATAAGAGAATAGCGGCCATGTGTGTTTGTAATCTTGATCTAATCAAGACCATGTGCATATTCTAGTAAGGTTGTCAGAATAGTCAAAGGTATAATATTGTGTGAATTAATTAATGAGGTGATGCATTGTTTGTTGAAGTTGAAATTTATATACATAGGATATAGTAAATTAATAGTTCATACAGTGATGATCTTGACTATTGAATACATGCATACGTGGTGTGTATTTGAAGTGTTAGGATTTATATTACCAATTGTGATTGTTATTTCATGTGGGAATTATAATGTTTAATTTATATTAACATGGGTGCTTCTAAACAATAATGGTCACGAGTAGGCTGAACAATTAAAGTGTAAAACTGTTGGGTTAAGGGGCAATAGTTCAGACCGGGCAACACGATAGGTAATGGGCTGCATATTCAGATTTGGGCCAAGTAATTCTCTGGGCCACATACTATCTTGGATCATTCCGTAGTTTTGGGTCACACATATATATTAGAGAAGTTTCATTGGGATTTGGTTACATGAAGTAAGCTTGTATGTGATACCACAAAATGTGTTAACATGGATGATGTGTAACGTGATTAACTGTTATAATTTGCTTAAGGGGTGTAAATACTTCATGAACGTGATATGTGAAATGTGTAACAACATATGTGGTGCAACGTGAGAATAGAACTGATTGTTATTGGTAAACTTTGATAGGACGTGTTTGATTAACTGAGTGTGGTCAAGTAACGTATTCTACCGAGCACTCTAAGGTGAGTTCACTACATTCGAGCATGCGTCCCATTGGTTGGGGATAGTCAGTGGTTTGGGTAAAAACGAGTATATTGGTTAATATTCTCACCTATCATTTTTGTAAGTCCCTTATTATGTTACCTGGAGGGTAACAGGTATTAGTTGGTAGCGCTACTTAGGTTTGGCACCCTCACACCGCTCCTAGATAGGACGGATGTGAACTAATGACCCAGTCGGGGCCCAGTACTAGATAGGAGTACGTGGGAAGGGCAGTCATGTATTTCAGGAGCCGTCTTGTTCGGAATTGAGATATTAACAATATTACTTGCATTCGTCAGTGAACTGTTTTACATACAACTGGTAACAAAACGATTTCCTAAACTGTGAACTCGCCAGCTTTGTCTGATACACTTGTTACATGCTCGCAGGACGTTAGATATCTTGGATTTGGGAACTTGCTGTCTGGAGAAGCTGGAGTGGTCATGGGTCGACTGGAGGGATTCATGTGACTGATTCATTGATACTAAACATTGGTTTTGAAACTGTTTAATGTTGGTTTACTATTTGCTTCCGCTGAACATATTGGTTTCCATTTAAACTTGAAGATGGTATTTTATTAAATGAGGAGTTTTATTTATTAACTTGTATGTGTTCAAGGTAATTAGTGGCTCATTGTTGGTACGTCACACGCCTAAAAGGGACATTCCCTAGGTGGTATTTTGGGGGTGTGACAGTTTGGTATCAGAGCCACTGGTTATAGTGAATTTGGTTTTAAAAACGTTTCTATAAAACCAGACTATAACCGAACAGATCCGAAATCGACCATGACACTCAGCTCCAGACTGCAAGGTTCGTTTCTCGTTTACTTACTGTACTGCATAACTAGTGAACACTTACATATGATATTGCATGTGATTGCACGTTTAGCACAACCGTATGAATTCATTACTTGCATGTGTTATGTGATGGGTAGTGTGGTGTTTCCTTAGACATTCATGACTCGCATTTTGTGATGTTCTTTGCTTGCTACTTGAGTTTGAGGAACCATTTGACATGAGTTAGGAGGAGCTGAGATGAGCATGCAAATCACAATATTATTGTGGGTGCACACATAATAATAATGTGGGGTGCATGCGAGTCCCAGTGAGTCTTAACAAGTGAGAAAGGGGTTCTCTTCGGTTATTTGATTGATGTGAAACACAACAGTCTACAAGAGTCATAGCAGTGATTGTCTCTTACTTGAACGTGATCTTTCCACTCCACTCTGAATCCTTACGAATATCGATGCTATCGAGTATTACCTGAACGCCCATCTGAACGCCTAGCGAACGGTGTAGAATGTTAGGTGCTGGTACGAACATCCCTGAGTTGGATGTTGCAGCGTCGAATGATTGGACTATACCTTTTCACTCTTTTTCATTGGTTGGAATTCAATGTACCGACGTCTTAGACCCTGGAGTGCGACCACTTCTGCAACACTCTAGAAACATATCGTGTATTACTCAGTCAACTTGCAAGAACGAGGGACAAGAGGATGAGCGTAGTGCCTTACCAACCTCAGTATTAAAACGACCTTGATTACCAACAACGAACTCCAGCAGATTGACCTCAACCGAATCCTTAACCTTAGTAAGCAACTTATGGGAGTCGACTCTTACGAATCCATCGGGATACAGAATGTGTAACTTCCCACGCAGTGAGTAATGCCTTAGGACGCGACACGGGATGGGACAAGATGGACCGTGTTGTTGAAAGATCGTGGGCTCCGTTTCAAGCAACGACATTAGAGGCAACAGTCATGGCAACATCAAGGTACTCGTAATCGTAGCCTACCATATGGAAACAAGAGTGACTTCGACAAGGATTGACTGTTGTTAAGTCAAAATGTCAACAACCAAGGGAACGACGACAGTATCGGGGAATTCACGTGATCGTAACAACACAAGCGGTGGTGTTTGTAGAAGGACATTTAGGATTGGCGTAGGCGACGCCAGGCATAATAACAACATGGTAGCTTGCATGGGTAGCTAACCGCTTCGTCTCGATTCCTTTTAACCCTGATGCTTCACGAAACCAAACCTGTTATGGACCCGGCTGATGGCAAGTCAATTGAAGCCTTATATGTTCATTGGGATGCAAACTCGACCCTGTGGGACAAGCGTTCGACGTCGACCTTCCTTTTTGCTATCCTTGATGGTCTCGATGCAGTAGTAGTGTAGATTGGTTATCTGGATATCGCGTAAATACACCTTGGGGAAAGGAAATTTACGTCGCTTTATACTTTGAAGTGTCAGAGCGGTATAAGGGTTAGCATCATATCAGTAATGAAGGCCCAGAAGTGTCTACGGAGGGAATACCCCGCTACGTTAGCAACCGTTACTGATGTTGAGGCTAAGGAAGAGAGGATCGAGGATCCACCAATTGTTCGTGATTCCCCTCAGTGTGTTACTCGAGGATCTTTCAGACTTACTTCCACCACTGTTAGGCAGAATCTCAATTTGACCTCACGACAGGGGCAGCCCTGATTACCTGTGCTACATACCGTCTTGCACCAGGAGGGTTGCAAGGACTATCTACAGGAACTGTTGGACAGGAGTTTTATTGGGAATAGTTTTTGTTCGCTTTGGGGAGCCCCAGCTATATTCGGGAAGATAAAGCCTTTTCGTATGTGTACTGATTACCCACAACTCAGCAAGGTGACAATCAAGAACTGTTTGCCTCGACCATGTATTGACGGAAGACTAAGAGGAGAATGATCCTGAAACTGCATATCGAACTCAATACGGCCATTGCGACTTGGTACACCATGACCGTGGAGTTAATCAACACACCAGCAGCTTTATGGATCACATGAATCGACTGTGTTTATTGATGATGTTTTGAATCATTTCCAGGAGGAAGGAACATATTGGGCGGCATTTGTATCTTATTTTAGAGCTCCCAAGGGAGGAGCCACTCCGCGCGAAGTCCTGTCAAATGTAACTTCTGGATTCGAGAGGTACCTTTTTGGACATATAATCAACGAAATGGGAATACACGTGGATCTCGCTAAGACCCGTTTTGGTTAGAAACTGATTGACACCAAAGATCCCTTCGAGGATACAGCAATTTCTTGGTCTCACTAGATATTATCACATATCCATCACAGGATTTTCGAGGATCGCGCAGCTTACATCTCCTTAGCACAGCAGGGTGCTTTGTTCGGGGAAGACAAAACAGGAGAACGTCTTTTCAGCTTTCGAATTGTAACTCCGCAATACACTGCACATCATCTTTATCTAAGGGTATGAGTGATCTAGTGGTATACCATGATGCTCCGAATCAAAGTCCCAGTGACACACCGATGCAACACGAGAGAGTGATGACTTACATAATGGAGTTACAAAGAGGAACTGCACGACACACAACCTGCGGTGGAAACCATAGTCTATGGATTTAAGTTGAAGGCAGTACTTGGACGGTACCGAATGCACTACTTAGACCGATCACAAGGGCCTCCTGTGCACCTTGGTTTCGAAAGAGTTATATCAATTAATGGCATCGCTGGATGGAACTTTTTGATGATTACAAATATGAAACTTGAACGTGCATGAGCTTTGCAGCTCACTATCGACCCTAACTTACCTGATCGGACTCGCTCTGTTCAAACTGGAGAACTGAAGGGAGAGGATTTTCAAGTTGAACCCATGCCGTGCATGGAGAAGCAACCCTTGGCAAGTCGGACGATATTCGCTACCTCATGGAACGAATGTGGGTCTCGTTATACGGTAACCGCAGGGAACTTGTGTTGAGCAAAGTACACCGGCCCCAATAGTTTAGTCGTCTGGGTTTTGATGAGAGTTATGAGGATCTATAAATCTTGTACTGGTGACCGGGCCTGAAGGCCCACATAGCAACGCATGAGAACGATGTTTGACTTGTGGGAAAGTCAAGGTGGGATATTGGCAACCAGAAATGCAAGAAATG
>JARYGA010017354.1:0-24182 GCA_030545235.1 Helianthus tuberosus | reverse complement strand
AGTTAAGTCGGGTTGTTTATGTTAAGTTTTATGGTCGATTTTCATAAGTCTTATGTTTGACCCGTTTTGTTTTCATCACTTAAAATGCTGATGTTATTAATAAGAATTTTAGACTTTACACATTGGTTCAACTAGAGGAAGAGGAACCGGTGGATGAAGAGTTGGAGTTAGAAACCGTCCCTCTAGAGAAAGTTGTTAGGAAGCCGGTTGAGATTGTTTAGACCGAGTCCGGAGATAGACCGTGCTTGTGTCCCGTATCCTACACGCCTCAAGCACCAAAAATATGCTAAGGAGTACGGGCACTTTCTCGATATGTTTAGACAACTTAAGATAAATCTCTCGTTTATCAAAGCCCTCCAGCATATGCCTAAGTATGCTAAATTCCTAAAAGATATCTTGAAAGGAAAAATTAAATTGGCAGAACTCTCGAATGTTCCATTAACTGCCGACTATTCCGTGGTGGTAATGAACAAACTACCGGAGAAGCTCACGGATCCGGGCATCTTCATGATTTCGTGTCCTTTTGGTAGTGAAATTCAGAACCACACATTAGCGGACCTTGGTGCTAGTATTAATTTGCTGTCGTATTTACTTTATGAAAAGCTTGGCCAGGGTGAACTTGCCCCAACCCGTATGACTCTTTCGTTGGCTGATAAATCTGTTAAGTATCTACAAGGTATAATAGAAAACTTGCTTGTCAAGGTAAACAAATTTGTGATTCTCGTGGACTTTGTAGTGCAAGACATGGAGGCCAATGAGAATGTCCCTCTAATCCTAGGTAGACCTTTCCTTTGCATAGCCAAAGCCTTAATTGATGTCTTCGTGGGCACCATTACACTTTGTGTAGGAGAGGAAACCATCACATTTGAGGTATCTAAGTCTAGGAAAGTTGTGAGTGATAGGGAAGAGTCAGTTTTTGTGGTTGGTGTTAGTCGGGTGGAGGGTGAAGAGAGAGAGAGAGCGAGAGTTGCGTTTAGAGGAGGAGTTTTTAGTAGGATTACCGGAGTATGAAGAGATCGGTGAGTTTGATCCGGAGGGTGATCTTGCAATTCTAGAGGCTTTACTTGAAGGAACACCATCTACGGTGATCGAGCTTGAATGTAAGGATAGTTTTGCGGATAAGTTGGAGAGAGAATCTAGATGGCTGGAGCATAGGCTAATCGGTATGAAAAAGCCTAAGTGTGGGGAGAATTTGTTTTTTGGAATCCACATTTTAAGTTCCTTACACTCGGTTTTAGTTTTGTGGAGAAAGAAGGAGAGATTTGGAAAGAAACCGAAAGTAATTTGAGTGCTAGTGCTAGAGCCCGAAAGGTTGTACACGAAGGTGAGCTGGATCTACATGAGCCACCATAAGTGTTTAGAAGTTTAATAGTTAGGTGTGGAATCCCATTTGTAGAGTTTGTAGAGTTTCAGTCGTAGGTCGTAGTTTTGAGTTTTTGGTAGTTTTTCGGTTTTGTGTTTTGAATCTTTTTGCAGGTAATTGTATCCATGATGAAGTTTAAAATGCAAAGAAATGGAGTTTTGGGGTGTTGTTCTAGTGGAAATTTGGCTTAGAAAGTTACTTGAGCGAGTTTGGAAGATTTTATGAAAAATTCTAAGGCATTGGAGCATCAAAATTTCAAAACTTTCTATGAAAAAGGCTCCTCGCGTCACGCGAGGAGCATATAGGGTCATGGTTGCGTGACGCGAGAACCCTATAAGGGTTTCTAGGTTAATTTCGTTGTCGCGCCATGCGAGGACCTTTGCACTCAAGGTTGCGCAGTGCGACAACTTCTATAATCAGGAAGGTTCAGTATTGCAGTCCAGTGCCACGTGAGGACCCTTACAAGCATGGCTGTGTGACGCGGCGAGGGTGTTTTTTTTGCCTGAATCAGTTTGTTGCCTGGTTTGATCAATTTCTTGCGTTCGGTTTCATTACGGTACGTATTTTTCTGTATTTTTAGTCTAATTTTTTGTACCATGGGTATAACTTAGTGTTTTTGCGTCGGTTTTTGTTTCGAGTCGGTACCGCTTTGGTTTTTGCTTGTTTTTTATTTTGCATGTTTGGATTGTACCACCCGTACTCAATCTCCATTCGGGTGATTTTGGAGTTGCTCATCATTTGTCAAGTTAAACCGACCATGTATCAGAGTTGCCGATCGCGAATGAAATGCTACACAAGCGAGTTGGATTGGATGACCATTTTGGAGCTTACGCGATTATTTAACCAGCTAAGTCCTTTATGATTTGCACGTTGTCTTTTTAATCTTATTTATTATTTTTTTTAGTCGTGTTACCACTCCTGCATTAAGGACAATGCAAATTTTAAGTATGTGGATGATATATTTGAGTCGTAGTGTTTGTTAGTCTAGTTTGAGTTCGGAAAAATAATCGAAAAAAATTTGAAAAAATAGAAAATGTTTTTGGATTTTTTTTGCAAATAATGGAAGATGATAGAAAAACTAGGGTTTCTTGGTTTTCAAAATAATATACCTATGAGATCATTTTTTTTTTTTGACAAAAGACGTATTTTCCAGGATGTATTGGTAGGCCCAACCGATTAGAGGGTTCCCTAAAGTGTTTTAAATATACTTAATTTAATAGCGAATTAAATTGGTCCAAGGTCAAATGACATAATAATAATTATATATAATAAATAAAAATAATAAACATTAGAGTTAAATGTCGTTTTAGTCTATATGGTTTCGGCCATTTTGCCAGTTTAATCTAAAGGTTTTATTTTTCGCCTGTGGGTTCAAACAGGTTTTACCGTTGCCATTTTAGTCCACTGGGTTAGCTTCATCCATTATTTCTGTTAACAAGAAAGGCAATTCGGTCATTTAATAGGGCCGAATTACCCTTCTAGTTCATAGAATTACATATAAAATGACCGAATTGCCCTTCTTGTTAACAGAAAAATGGATGAAGTTAACCCACTGGACTAAAATGGCAATGGTTAAACATTTTTGGACCCACAGGCGAAAAATGAAACCTTTGAACTAAACTATTAAAATGACCAAAACTACAGGGATTAAAATGACATCTAACTCTAAACGTTATGTACGATTTGTAAGGTCAAAATATATTTTAACTTTGAGTTTTTTTTCCAAACTAGTGTAGGTGGAAAAAATATTTACCAAAATAGTGTTCCTTGGAAAATATTTACCAAAATGGTGTTTTTGTCTCTCTCCTCATCTCATTGAAAAAAACTAATGTAGTAATTTCATTATTTATTTCTATTAACACTTGATTATTTTTGAAACCCAACGTAATACTTCTTATTATTTATTTTTTTGTAATTTTTTTTGTTCAAACAATATAATATTTTGTTTTACTCCAATCAATCCATTATAGTTTTTCTTATCTTTTACAGACTCTTTATAAATCTTATCTTTTTATTATTTTTTCCAATGAATCGTCTCAAATAAGAATTTTCCGAAATATATTAAATTGTATGAAATAAGAAACATAAAAAGGTTAAATAAACATCATAACTTTACTCGTTACGGTTTTTTTTTAAAAAAATGATCTTTCTTAAAATTTTCAATTATTTAATAATTACTCGCTACAGATCTTTAAAAAATGTTTTTTTTTCTTAAAATTTTCAAGTATTTAATAAAAAATTATTTATCACTCTTTCGTAGGCTAATAAGTTTTTTCTTTATTTTTTTTAATTAAATAAATAATATATCATGTATTTTTGATCGATTAAACTACTTTAAATTGTTGTCAATTTATAGAATATGAACTCCACATTTTATTTTTATGGCCTACTTTTTTTTTCTTTTTTGTAAACTTATATTAACAAATATACTAAGCTATTTTAGTGTGTGACCTTTTCTATAATCAACTTACTTAACACTTTTATTATTACAACTTAAAAAAAAAACAAAATATGTATTAAAGTAAATTCAAATATAATTACAAATTGAGTAAATTACGTGAATCATTTATAAATTATTAGAATGACAATATTAGGTGACACAATGGAGAACCTCAAGTCTTACGTTGGGTTTCAAAAAGAAAATAAAGTGTTAATAAAAATAAATAATAAAATTACTAATTTAATTTTATTGGGTTTCAAAAAATTAATAATCAATAAAGTGTTAATAGAAATAAATAATAGAATTACTAATTTAGTTTATTCATTGAGATGAGAAAGAAGAGTGATAAAAACACCATTTTAGTAAATTTTCTTTAAGGAACGCCACTTTAATAAATACTTTTTCCACCAACACTAGTTTGGAAGAAAAAATCTTTAACTTCTTTTCAACCAGCATTTTAGGAAGTAAAATAAGGGTGTACGGTGTGGGCGGCAAAGGGGTGCGGTAAACTTGGTTTGCCGCTCGGGAACACAGCCACCTACCCCCCTTTGCCGCGCGGTGAATTTGATGAACGGTAAAGGTTTGCCGCTCGGTGAATGTCATCTTCAACGACTTTATAGCCGTTACAATTTAAAAAAAAATATTAATTTTCAACTTTATAAATAAAAACAAATTCACTTCCATTTTCACCAAACAAACCCAACCTCCATATTCACTCTCATTCTCACTCAATTTTTCAAATCTTTTTCAAACAAGTGGAAGGCTCAAACAAATGTGAAGACAAGAAAAAAAAATGTAGGGTCCGGTTCGAAGGCGAGGGCTTAAGATAAACGCGGTGGTTCGGGTGGTTCTAGTGTGCCGTTTCATCCCCAACTTGGCTTTGCTCATCAAACCCAACCTCCATTTTTTTAACCAAGCCATGCAACTGAATTTCGGTTATGATAGCCAAACCCTCCAAAATTGGATGCTACACGCTCCGACGATGGTTCGACCCGGTGTTTATAATTACCCCCTAGACGCCCAAAATTCTTTTGACCCGTTTGCTTTTCAAACCCCACGCTGACAATCACCGAGAGACATACAAGATGACTATGAAGAAGAGTTCGTGCCGGATACCCAAGAGCAACATTATAATGAGGATGATGATGTTGTTGTTCAAGAAAATCCCGTGAACCAAAATGAAGCCGCAATGGAAAGAAGAGGAAAAGCGAAACGGGAAAATTGGACGTCTAATCAAGAAGAGGCGTTGGCAAAGGCTTATGTGTAAGATTAAATATATTATGGTATAATATTTAATCTAGTAGCCATTATAATCATTTACATTATATGGATCAAAATATATAACAACCTATTAAATAATTAGTTGGTAATTGTTGATGGACCATATTACCCTTATTAACTAATTAGGTTTCCTCCTGGGTGCTTATATAAGGAGACTCATGTGGAGGTTAAGGGGTTAGACAATTACACAAACCCTCGTAACTCATAACATCAATCGACCTCCTCTCCATACCGATTCCCTCATCGGTTTTCTTAGTCCCCATCATTAGATTGCACCTTAAGGAGGAACCAGATCAAGCTGACAATCATGTCAAACACTACTGCTGGCCTGTCTGATGCAATCAAATGTATGTTTTCATGTTTTACATTATGTTCAAAACAGAACTGAACCAACATGTGGTATCAGAGCATATGTTGATTAGTTAGTTCTGTTTCATATCCGTAAATCTGGATTAAAATTGGAAAACTGAATTGAAAACCGTTTTCTGTCATCCGAAATACCATCTCGGATGACATGTTCATTCGTGATTACTGTTCCGAAATCTGAAGTTTCCGAAATATGTTTATATGTGTTATAAAATTCCAGATTTCGGATGAATGTTTGAGTGTTTTTTATTTAGGGTTCATCATGTTCTTAGTTAGAATTCGAAATATCCCTTATGTTTTGGAATATGATTTGAATTGTGGAATGTTTTCTTAATTTTGATCTAATTTTATCTAATAAGTTTTCGAAATCTGTTAATAGGATAAACAGATTACGATTTTCGAAATTTACTGATAAAATTAGATGAATGATAAAATAGGAAACTCTATCACAATCCCAAATTTTTCGAATTTTCAGTTATGTTATCGCATTAACAAGCTTGCAGAACACACTTCGGATGGTCATTACGGATGATCATTCCGGATGAACATTGTTCACCCATTACGAATCAACAACTAAGCATTCTGGATGAACATTGTTCACCCATTACGGATCAACAACTAAGCATTTCGGATGAACTTTGTTCACCCATTACGGATCAACAACTGAGCATTTCGGACTAAGCATTTCGGATGAATTTTGTTCACCCATTACGGATCAACAACTGAGCATTTCGGACTAAGTATTACCATCCGAAATAATCCGAAATGAACCGAAGTGACTGGACTTATGCGTCTTGGACCCATCCGAAATCATTCGAAATCATTCATTTCGGATGAATCCAAGACAAGATCTATCCGAAATCATGAGTGTTCATAAAATTTGACAGTTAATGTGAGCTAAAAATACTTAGTTTGATCCGCGCTAACGGGTGGTTTGCTATTAAATAACTGGTTTTTGTAAATACTTAGTTAATTAGTAAGGATCAAAAAATGTTTTACAAAACCAAAATGGCTTAACTTGAATGAGCTTCTGATGTATCGTTTCTGGCCAAAGCTGATTTGATACATCTACTTATCATTCAAGTATTACGAAACCTATGTTAAGTGTGCATCATAAACATGAATGTCTTAATATCTGGCCAAAGCTGATTTAATTCCTTCATAGATGGCATACTTAACAAGTGCATAACTAAAGTGATTGTCTCAATTTCTGGCCAAAGCTGATTTGTTACAACCACTTTGCACACATGCTTAAATGATTACACTTCTGGCCAAAGCTGATTTGTCTTCGTTTAAGTAGAACTTTAAATAAGTCTATTATTTTGATGTTAGTAATAGACATATCACAACCTCTTCACACAATGATCCTTATATTAATGATCCTTAATTAATTTTTATGATCATTTCGTCTGCCTTATTCTTAGTACCCATAATTTTACTCACTATAATTTCCTTCTATAAGTCTATATCTCATCCACTCTAATTCCTAAATCTAATATGTTTTGCTTAAAGTTTCTATAAGAATTAGCTCTTAAATTAAATCCTTGATTATCTCTTAAGACACGATAATCCTATTGCTCTCTTCTGATAATGATTACTACAGAATAAAAGTAGAGCATGATTAATAGGACAAATCGAACATGATGTCTCTTATGATAATCAAGAATAAGTGCTGTCACTAAAAGGTTATTCCAGATTAAGTCTTTCCTAAGACTAATCTATAACTGTGGAATAATCACAAGAACTCCTAAGGTGCATGTCTTCATTTAAAATTATAAATTATACAGTTAAGTGGTATATGTGAATACATAATAATGTACAATACCATGAGCCATAAGGTAAAGAGCTTACGCATGGAAATAAGTACATTTTTCCAGTACATTACATACTAAGTTTTTCACTTGTACAATTTGATGCATTATAAATCAACTACAACACTCAAAAGTACCAAAGTATAATGAGTGTGTTGATAAGCAACATATGTACAAAGAAATAAATGTTTGAAACTGGAAAATGAGATGTTATTCACCTTACTACCACTAATAGTTTAAAAGAGGATTGTTCTAAGGTCCATAGACAAATTACAAGTGCAAATTCCAACTTTAAGGTTCTTAAAGGGAAAATCTCAATGCATAATTATGTCATTAGACTAGGCATAAGCAACGAGACTATCCATTATTCCAGAGAACAGTTGGATAAGTTAATTAGGTAGTCGCTTACTAATGATATTTAAGTCTGATAAGTTTAATATTCCAATTAACACGTGATTAGTTGAATCTAGTTCCATACGTTTCCTTACCAGAACTCGACAAATAACTAACATGAGAGTTAGTGACAAAATTAAATGTTAAGGCTATAAGAACCATAATAAGAAGTCTTCCAACAAAGCTTTTCGATACCTTATATATTCTGAAGATTAATCAGAACATAGTATCATAATTAAGCAATGTTATGAAGGTTTTTAGGTTTACATAGTCAACATAAAGTCACACTTAACTTAAACTCTCATCTTATTTGTTCTAAATATCTGGATAGAAACATTACTAAGATGGAACTAGATGATACCTTACACTTTCACAACTTTTGTCATCATGCAAATGAGAATTTGACAAAAGGAAAATGAGACTTATAAATTTCATCCATTATAACCAAAATTCATGAGAAATCATGACATGGTTAATGAGGATGATTTTTTATCTAATCTCATTCTAAGTGATTCTAAATCATGACGTTATAGCCCTAAAATATGATTTGGCTTAAGGAATAAGTATGGGTCCATCATAAGTCATTCATTGACATTCGTGGAACTTATTCCAAATGGAATATTCAGACATAATTCATTTATCATTTAAAAGACTATCAACTTGTATCTAAGTTTTGTCGCATATGGCTCACCGTCTTAGAAGAAATCTATTCATATATATATACTTAATAAGATTTCTATTAAATTTGTCCCTAAAGTTTCTTATGATATCTGGACATTAAAGAAATCAAATAAAGTCTAACGTATATATGATAGGTTCCCACGTCACGTACCTCATTGAAACTTCTCTTGTAGCATTTCTAGAGATATTAAAGATCAGTGGGAGCATTAAGTGTCTTAATGATAACTTGCAATAGTTGCAAGAGGTGGGGGAGTGAAAACTTTATATTACTTCAATTTACACCTCTTATACAAGACATCGCTCCATCACGACACTGTTCTATCAAAACTTATCTCCTTAAATCTAATGCTACTCTTACAAAAGTTTCATTGTTGCTTAATTGTGGGCACACTTAGATTTCTTACCTAAACTAGCATAATCCTCAACAAGAGAAATCAAGACTAACGTCATTAACTTGTTTCTCTATTAGAATTTGTTGGTCGTTACATATTGACCCTAAGCATGCTGAGTTCCTAAAGTTTTCTAAGGTTAGCAGTCAAAGTCCTTATCATGATTTGCAAGGAATACAAGAGGCGGGGGGAAGAGTGTCATTAAATTTCACTCCGAATTTAACTCCGATTACACCTCTTGTACACCATACTGCACCAACTCTTACAAACTTAGAATGGAAATGATAGCAACCTAACCAAGAGCTAATCCATAAAACTGAAACTTCTAATGAACCCAATAATCAACTCAGGAGGTCATCTAGGTTTAAAAGCCTACTAACTTCGATGATTACATAACCTCCCTAACTGAAGTTGAAATGGATTTTGGAAAAGTTTACTGGTCCTATCTCTTCAAATCAAGCCATTAGCGTCAATTAGCGTCAATTAATCTTCTAAATGGAATAAAACAGTTTTCTAGTAAAACTGATTTTATGTGTTCTTATAACGTTTGGGATTTGATTGAATTACCTAAGAGTGTTCATAACTAAACCAAATCCTAATATAAGCGTTAAGACACAAAGAAGCTTGATTGATTATCAAAGGTTGTACTCAGGAAGAGATAAATTATTAAAGAATCTTTATTACATATCTAACAAAAGATTTCTTTGAGGATCGTCACTGTTCTAGTAGCTTAAATAGTTTAACGCTACATTAGATGAACATTATAAACAATTTTCCATAACAAATGGCTGACACATTTACATGTTCATTAGATAACAACCTAAAGTTTCAAACTGAAGGTTAAAGAACACTTTATTTGTAAGCCAATAATATCCATGTAGGGGTTAATGCAAACATCATAATGTGATGAAAAGCTAACGTAATTATTTTCATCAAGAATCAAGTGGATTAATGTACCTACCTCAAAATGAGTGGGAGCAACTAAGATAAACTTGTCTATATAGATGATATTCTTTTGACAAGTATATGTTATATAAGTCAAAGCATTGTTAACACAAACTTTGATATAATATATCTCAGAGATATCTCTTACTTGATAGATATCATGACATACCGAGATATACCCAATGGGACATTAGTTCTGTTCCATAAGTTTAACATTAAATGGGTCCTTACGTATATAACAAACAATACTGCTCTCCTTCAGAGGATAATATGGTAAATGAGATTATTTTTTACGCTTCATTAATTAGAAGCCTTATGTAAGTTCAAGTCTATACTCGTTTGGATATTACTTACATTGCAACACACTAGATATGTCTAGATTAATGTGAAGCATCTAATGGAGTATTACAGTATCTTTAAAAGAAACGAGAAGCTATAATTTGAAGAAGAAGTGAGAATTAAAACCTGTTTATTACTCTAACTTTGAGATATTCAAAGATGACAAAATGTAATTTCGGGTATATCTTTATGTCAGCAGACAAAACCTATTTTATGGAGGAGTCATAATGCACTGATATTAACAACCTAAGTTATAACGACATAATACAGTCACTAAATGTTGTTGGAAATTTATCAGTGGACTCATAAGTATATTAACTCCATATAATTAATGTTTTGAAGACTTAGTGTGATAAAGTCAGCTACCATGACTCCTTGAACAGTAACAGTTCAAGAGGTGCTGCATTAAGTTTCGATACACAATTAATTACTCGTTTATGAACGAATTGAGGAAACTAAGTTTGTATCGAATACATTCATGATATGCTTAAGGATCCTATAACTGAAGGGCTATTACTCATAAGTCTTATTAAGAGAGCTCAGAGACGGGTATTAATTAATGGCCATGCGCAACTGCATATCGTACTATGAATGACTAAGTATTAGTTAATTTTCCCCATCAGTTTGATTTTGTATGTCTCTAAGAATATGTCAAGCTAGCATAATGGCATATAGACAAATATAGTTACAAATCAAACAAAGGGCTTATGCGTATTTTGATCATAACGATTAGGTTTTAAATTAAGGCTATAGTATGATTAATGGGGGTCCTGAGTCGCATAATGATTCAACGGCTGTATTTTTCTGCTATAGTACTTGTTTAAGGCTAAAATGAGTGTTAACTCCTGATCAGGCTTATCTAATACTCATAGTAAATGATTACTCGGCTAAGTGGGAGAATGTAAGATTAAATATATTATGGTATAATATTTAATCTAGTAGCCATTATAATCATTTACATTATATGGATCAAAATATATAACAACCTATTAAATAATTAGTTGGTAATTATTGATGGACCATATTACCCTTATTAACTAATTAGGTTTCCTCATGGGTGCTTATATAAGGAGACTCATGTGGAGGTTAAGGGGTTAGACAATTACACAAACCCTCATAACTCATAACATCAATCGACCTCCTCTCCATACCGATTCCCTCATCGGTTTTCTTAGTCCCCATCATTAGATTGCACCCTAAGGAGGAACCAGATCAAGCTGACAATCATGTCAAACACTACTGCTGGCCTGTCTGATGCAATCAAAGGTATGTTTTCATGTTTTACATTATGTTCAAAACAGAACTGAACCAACATTATGTTCATTGCACTTTGAATAAAAGAAAAGGCAATCAACAAAAGGTGGATGGTTTTTGGAAGCAAGTTCTAAAGCACTTCAATCAAACAGTTGGAGGAAGTAACCGAAGCCATCACCAAGTTCGATCAAAATGGCTCGCGATGCAAACAAAACTTAACACATTCAACGGTTTATATCATCAAGCGGTAAACTTTATTATTTATATACGGTTTATTTTTTAATGAAGTATGTGGATTAATTTGTTGTTAATTTATTATTTTAGGATCGTTTACGTCCTAGCAGGTGCGACGATGCTTTTGTAATGAAGCAAGCGCTAAAGGATTACAAAAACAAAGAAAAACATGACTTTCCTCATGTTGCGGCGTGGGAGGTCGTTAGAACAAATCAAAAGTGGTCACCGGTGCCGTTGTTGGGTGAAGAAAGCTCCCGCTCGAGTCAAAAAAGAAAGTCGTCGGATTCGGGAAATTATAAAGCGGATACACCGAATGCCGAAGTATCGAGCGGTCTTCCCAACATAAACGAGGATCCCTTGCCAAGACGACTAAAGAGAAAGGAGAAAAAGGACAAAGGGCCGTCTTCAAGAAACGAAGATCCAAGAGATATAACCGGTAGATTCGAAGAATACAAGTCCATGAAGAAAGAGTTGATGTATATTAAACGTTTACGAGAAGAAAAATATATGACCTTGGCGGATGAGCAACGAGAGGCGTTGCGACAAACTATGTTCGACAAGGACTTGGAGACATTTAACCGGCCTCACGACAATGTTCACCCTTCAATGTTGGAAATCACACTCGCTAGAAAACGTGAGGTCGCAAAAAAAATATGGATGGCCTTGTAATTTTTAGTTTTTTTAAACTTGGATTTTAATGTAATGCTTTTTTTTATTTATAAAAATTTGATGTTTTATTCATTTTATCTTAAATTAAAAAATAAAAAAAAGTTTACCAATTCATGAAGTGTCTAACCATTGTCAACACTTTTCAGTATAGTTTACCACTTTCAAGTTGAATGACATGACACACTCTAATTGGTTGATTTTAAAGTTTACCACTCTCAAGTATCTAACCACTCACTACACCCTAACAAGCGTGTTTATGGACCAGTACTTCCATAAACAGAATATTGTCGGCAAATGTAAGTTTATAAAAAAAGTTTACACCTCAGCCCTACCACAAAGGTGGTGGGGACAATCACCAAACTATACAATCAAATCACCATCATACTTGATATAGAAAACGAAGAAGTTTACAATTCTTTGTTTTTTTTTTCCATGTATTCCTCTGTTACTATTGGTCGTCCAAAAAAAATTGGATGTTTACTATTTTTTACCATTCTTTTTTTATTACATATTAATAAAATTGTAAGCCAAACAATCTAAGGTGTAAGTTGTCTGTTTTTCTAAAAATATATCATTGCTATCTGCAGATTGTTTGTTTTTCTGAGTACGTTTCATTAAAAAAACACCTGCGCAAGCTTTTCTTGGTACAGACTTGGTCCAGTCACTTCTAAGATCTTCTAAGGTCTGCAGAGAATTAAACACCACCACCCACCACCACCGTCCACCACCACCATCCACCACCCACCACCATCCATCACCACAACACCACCGTCCACCACACACAGGGGCGGACCTACCTTATGATAAAGGGTAGCCTCCGCTACCCCTTGGTGCTCCGACCGTAGTGTAAATTTTGAAAAAAATTGATTTTTTTGACGTTTTTTAGTTTCGTTACCCTTTTTTAAAACGTTACCCTATGAAAATTTTCTAGATCCGCCACTGACCACCCATCCAAATTGATGTAAGTTCTAACCTCTAACACTGCTAACAACCTCTACATTGCTAACATATTGACGTAAGTTCTAACATATTACATTGCTAACAACCTCTACATCCGTTTTCTTTTCCTGAGATTTACCCCCCCCCCCACACACACACACCCACACACACACCCCTCGGTATAAGAAGAACAAACTGTTTGGTCGAATTTCCTACGCATAACGATACGACGGAATTACTATCGCATCACGCAAGGAATGTGGAAAAAATCGTTGTTAGTCACGAAGCGTGGGATTACCTTACCTTAACTCTAGTTTCATTTAATTTTTTCTTAAATATGCACCACTTATACCTTGATTTTGATAGAAGTAACTGGTTTAGAAGTTTTAAGAGTGTTAGTAGGTGGTTGAATAGATTAAAAGTGAAAGTAGGTAGTTTGCTATCCTGATTAGTGGTTTGGTTTTTAAAGGAAGATTAAAAGTTTTAGATAGTATGGTTGAATACTTCCCAATAGGTTTAGATTAAAAGTTTTAGATAGTATGGTTGAATACTTCCCAATAGGTTATATAATTGCTTTGAGAAGTAGGTGATTGAATGGATTAAAAGTTAAAAGTAGGTAGTTTGCTATATTGGGTCGTAAGAAATGTCTAACCTTAAATACTAGTAGCGCATTTTAGGTGCATTGATTGTGGACGAGAACAAAATCCATGGTTATGTGTGTTTTGGTGAGAAGTTTCAGGTCTCTATCCAAGTTGAAGAAACACAGAACTAATTAGGGGACTAATCAGTTTGGTTTATGTTCCTACCATGATGGTTAATCTTCTTTATGGTTTCCTGAGCTCCTTAATGACCGTGGTTATCTGCAAAACAAACACCGTTACTCGTTAAGAGGGGAATGTGGGGGTTTCCCTCTTAACCGGGCTCCGGCGTGAGAATAAGCGACTGCTTTGGAGAGAATTAAGTATTAAGTGAGAGTAGAGGGAATGGAATGAATAACCTGTGAAGTGAAGGTCTCTATTTATAGCCGGAGAGGTGTAAGAGGGTGTGGGCTGATGGGCCTTGGGCCGGAAGGCGACAACATGGAGGATATGCTCCTTGTCTCACTGGTATCGACCGTTAGTGGCTTCTAGGAGCTTTATGGAGTTGGCGCAACGTGATTGGAGCCACGTGTCACTGTTGTCGGCTTGGTCGCCCTTCTGCCATCAGCAGGTAAGTGGAGATCGTGGGGCAGTTGTCTCTGCCCTGTGATTGGTGCCACATAAGCTTCCTTAAGTACTTTTTGTCTCATGCATGTCAGACGATCGTGGAGCACGATTGCGCAGGAACAGAAGGACCCTGATTGGCTCTTTTATTCTGCCACCTGTACCTTGTGTACTATCTGGAAAGGCCTCGCTCCGCAGTTACGCATGATTCTTGCTGAGCACGTTATCGCGAGCTTCATGGGCCTTCAGATGTTCTTTTTAGAATGCTAAGTGTTGCTGACTGGAGTTTACTCTTATGTGGACCTCGCGCAGCGTTACACAGATATGTTGTAGCCCGCGCGAGGTTGGCAATCAAGGAAATTGTTGATTAAGGAGTATGGTCCTCGCGCGACCTTACAGGGGGTTGCGCGGCTTTTTGGGACCATACCCCTTCAAGTCCCCCCAGTCCAGTGCTGCACCATGCGCAAGGCAAGTGGTTGGAGCTCTGGACTTAAGAAAATAAAGTGAAATGATGCTTTTGGCTCTGGTAGACGGCGCGCGTGTAGGTTGTTGGTTACTACGGCGCGGCTACCAGGCTTGTTGTTGGCTTTGTTGTTAGCTTTAACACGAAGTTTCTAATGACTTTGGGCGGGAAAAATCTCGAAATTCGAATTTTCTGACAGGTTGGTGCAAAAGTCGTGGTTGGTGACGACTGAGTTGACCTCTGATGGTTGCCATCAACTAGGGGTGTTCAGAAAAAACCGTAACCAAATAAAAACCGTAAACCGAACCGTAACCGTAACCAAATAAACCGATCCGAATAACGAATTTGGTTTTTGGTTTGGTTTCTAACCGAAACCGAATTGTGAATATGGTTTTTGGTTCGGTTTTGGATCCACATTTTATTTTATTTGGTTTATTCGGTTTATTTGGATAACCGAATAAACCATTTAACTTAAATAATTATTAAATAAAACTAATAATATTTATAAATCTTATACAATTTATTAGCCCAAAATATTTATTTTTTATGGCATCATTTCACTAAATACAAGGAGAAGTGGAGCATTTCCTATGTTGTCACTTGTTGCTCGTGATATTCTAGCTATTCCTATTTCAACTGTGGCTTCTGAATCAACATTTAGCACGGGAGGTAGGGTGCTTGATACATTTAGGAGTTCTTTAAGTCCTCCAATTGTTGAAGCTTTAATTTGTTGTCAAGATTGGATTCGTCCAGAAGGTGATGTTGTTAACGTGGAAGAGAACATTGAAGAGCTTGATAAGCTGGAAGAAGGTTACTGTTTTTTGACCCGTTTCTCATTATTCTTTTAATAAACATTATTTATATTTATATTATATTTACAAGTTAATACAACTAAACATCTATTGGTTTTCTTTTTTCTTGTAGAAATGAATGGTTATGCATGATTGGAGGAATGGGTTATCTATGCAGGTTCATTCTAGTTGGAGAAAGACTCATGTTTGAAGATTATTTATATTTTGTGCCATTAGACTTGTTAACTATTTATTCTCTATGATCTATGTTTTGAAGCTTTAACTTTGTGGTTGTGTCTACGACTGCTTTATGGATGTGTTTGTTTTATTTCACAATGAGACTTTCTTGTATTCATATATTGTTAGGTGTAAATTAGTGGCGATGTTCGGAAGTTGGAACACAAATATAAATATAAATTAGGAAAAAATTTACTTACGTGCAATTTGGTTAGATTTGGTTTATTTGGTTTCTATCCGAAACCGAACCGAATTGAATTTGGTTTGGTTTGGATCGGTTTTGCATATTCCTTATTTGGTTTGGTTTGGATTTGGTTTGGGTTACAAAATTTTGAAAACCGAATAAACCGAACCGAATAAACCAAATAAACCATAAACCGAACCGATGAACACCCTTACCATCAACTGGTTGCTGACGGTTCAGATTTTCGTCAGGAGAGTGAAGCTCACGCGCGCGTGGTAACCGTCACTCCGAGAAACACGCCTTACGTGGCGCTTTCTGGTTGGCCTTGCTTGCGGCGGTTTCGGCACGGTTACCCATCGCATTAAATGCGATGGGTATATATATCCGGAGAGATGTGAGGCTCATCACTTTTCTCTTCTACTATTCTTTCACTTCCTCTCAAACTTCTTTGAATCTCCAAAGTTTGAAGAACACGGTTGCAGCAGATCTTCAAGTTCTTGAAGAACATCGTAGCAGATTATCAGGCTTGTTTCCAGGACATTCAAGACCTTTGTTTATCTATCGATGGCTGAAGAACAACATGAAGATAATCCCGGAGAAGAAGGTCCTGTTTCTGTTCTCCGGTGGGATTTAGGGCTTTTTGAACAGCTATCACATAGTTTCCGGTTCCCACCGGAGTGGGATGCCCGGTACCCCGGCCAGAACCAGACGGCCGCTGATGCACCGCCGGGGTACATTACTTTATTCGAAGACTTCTTCCATCAGGGAAATTTCCGGTTGCCAGCGACTAACTTCATGGCTCATATTCTTCGATATTATGGGTTCCATATATCTCAAATGAGCCCACCCGGAATGGTTCGAGTTCGACATTTCGAGTTCCGGTGTTGGGCTCATGGCATAGAGCCAACTGTTGATAGATTCCGGGTTTTCTACCAACTTCAGAGGAATATGGGTTTTTATTCCTTCGCCAGTCGAGGCACGGCGAAGAAGATACTTTTAAACCCTCCCAAGAGTTTCCATGATTGGAAACCAAAATTCTTTTATATACGCGAGGAGGTTATTCCCATTGCCATGACGTTTCGCGCCTGGAATGAGGCTATTGTGAAAGAAGACTTGGCGATCCCCAAGACTGAGGCTTGGTATCGGGAGCTTACTGCTACCCCCAACAGGGTGTTTGGGGAAAATGTCCTTGTTGCGGCGCGGATGAGTGATCAATGGCCGCCTGAGAGCCAAGACGTCCCTGTCTTAAAGTTCGAGGATCGAGGTTAGTTAATTCGTTTGTTTTGTTGATACCCGTTTCACAACTGTTTATTTATACAATTTGACTTGTAGAGGCGCGCCTGTATCAAGCTGCGTTCTCTACCTTTGGTGGGTCTATGGGCGTGCGCCCGCTCCAAGCTGGAGAGGAGTATTGGTATGCGCAAATTAGGGGCAACTTCATGTACCCGGTTGCTGATGCATTTGCCGCGTCGCCTACTGCAACTGAAGGTGCGCACATACCTAAACCCCGTCCTCTGCGCTCTGTGACTTCTGCTGGGAAAGAGGTTGTCTATCTTTCCAGCGAGTAGTCTGTAGGGTCTTCGAACGGGGAGTTAAGTTCGTGGTCTAACGTCTTTGCAGGTGTGTTGCGCGACTTGGGCATCGACCCTGAAGAGAAGAAAAAGAAACCCCTTAAGAAGAAGAAAACGGTCGAGCCTGAGGTGACAAGCAAGAAGGGCGGGAGTAGCCGCGCAGCTGCTGGTGCCGGTGAAAAAGGTACTATTCGGCTTCGTCAAAGTGACTTGAAAGTTTATGTGATAATTAGTGATTCATTTGAAGGCTTGTCGCGCGCAGGCGAGAAGAAGAGTGGAGCTGGTGGTTCAGGGAGCGCGGGTTCTCGTAACCCGGATGCTGGCGCTACCCCTTCCTCTATTGCGCATGGGGAAGAGGAAGAGGAGGAAGAAGAAGCTGATGAGAAGTTGATTAGCCGGAAAAGGGTTAGAAGCGAAACTACTGTTGGTGTGTCAGTGGCATCGAAGGCTGGAGGAGCTCTCGTGCTTGGTAAACAGAGCAACTTGCGCTCACTTTATAAGTTCTCTCCTGGTAAGTTTGTTTTTAGCTCTTCCTTTCTTGTTTTCTTTTCTTAATCCCTTGGCTTCTGCAGAGGGCAAGAAGACGACCCCTGAGAAGGGTGTTGTGATTACGGAGCCAGAGCCAAAGAGGCCAAAGATTATCGTTAAATCTTCCAAGGCTGCTGGTGCTGAGGCTGCCAAGGACAAACATGTTGCTGAGGGTGATAAGGCGAAGGCTGCCGCAGAACAGAGGAAGGCTGATGAAGAGCGTAGGAGGAAGGCTGATGAGGATAAGAAGAAGAAAGCGGAGGAAGAGAAGAAGAGGAAAGCCGATGAAGATAGGAAGGTTGAGGAGGCGAAGCGGAAGAAAGCCTCTGATATGGAGAAGGAGAAGCAAAAAGCTGTTGACAAGCCTGTTGATGATCCATTGAGGTATACCGGTGCCGCTGCTGTCACTATTCAAGAGAAAGCGCAGGGTCCGGAGGTTTTGAGCGTCACGGGGTCTGCGAAGCCCCATCAAGAGAGACGAAAGGAACCTGAGGTTGAAAAAGCTACCCCCCTATGCATACTGAGATCCCCCATCGCTCTAAGGTGACTTCCACTGGGGGATTAGGTCCGTATGTTTCTAGTGGCGCGAGTTCTGGTGGCGCCGGGGGTTATAATCCACAAGCTATCGGGGCGAAGGATACCGTCGGAGACATCTACTATAAGAGTTATACCGAAGAGGAACGCGGTAATGCCCCCCATCGGGCTCCCTGGAGTTTGAGGCAAAAGGACACTTTTCAAGAGTTCGGCCCTTGCCGCGATTGGTTCTTCAACTCTTTCACTCCTGGAGAGGTTAACCGGCAGAGGGCGAAGACTCATGAAGCGCTATACCGTACTTATATGCTCGGGGAGGCGAATGCTCGCGCTGCTAACCAAGAGATTGTGCGGGAATGGCGAACAATGGTTAGGGAGCGGTCGGACTGGGAGAGGTACCGCGAGCGGATGCTGAAGCGTATTAGTGAGTTTGAGAAGTCGAAAACTGCCCTTGATGAAGAGAGGGCCAAGCTTGAGGCTGATAAGAAGGCCGAAGAATGGGGGCGCGAGGGCCTGAAAACTAAACTTCACGCTGCTGAACAGCAGCTGGCTAAGGAGAAAGCTGAATTTAAGCGCATATGCGAGAAGGATAACGAGCGCGCGGCCGCGGCTCGTAAGAAGATTGTCAACCTTGAAGCCAAGGTTGTGGAGTTGACGGGCAAGGTCGAGGATGCGCAGGCTGTGCAGGTTGCTAAGGAGCAGATTGAGGTTTGTTAAACTCTTAACCTTTTCCTTCTGTGCTTGTTTGTAAAATAGCCTAAGTCCCTTTTCTTTTTAGGTTGAGTTGGTTGAGGTGAAGGCTCAGTTGTCGAGCAAGGACAAGGATCTGCAGGCCAAGGATGTCGAGATCGCAGAACTGAAACGCCGCCTGAATGATCAAGTTGATAAATGCGAATCCTTGGAGATCGATCTTGAGGCGGAGAAGGTTAAGGCTGCAACTGCTGAGGAGGCCAAGCAACGAGCTGAAGAGGCGCGTGATGTTAGTACCTCTGCCCTCAATATAGCACAGACTAACTATGAAGAGGCTCAAGGCATTGTTGAGACTCTTGTCTCGGAGGCCGAGTGGATGCGCGGCCGCAGAGTAGTGCTGGTATGTTAATTCTACCTTAAAATTTTTATTTGTTAGGAGTTGTTGCTAAGTGAGCGGCTTTCATTATAGGTTGCCAACTCTGTCCTCAACGCTGGAGAACTAGGTCGTGCTGTTGCTGCTTTGACAGATGCCGCGCGTGCCGTTGGCCATCGTGGAGGCTATATGGAGTGTGCGCAGCATGTTGAAGAGATATTCGGACAAGAGTTTGACACTAGTCATTGCTCCGTGACTGACCAGGCGAGCGCCGCGCTCACACGAGCCGAGAGTGCTTATGATCACTTATCACTGCCCGTGATGGACCTGGTTGCGAAGGCTCTAGAGCATGATGACTGGTGTAAGCGTCTTAAAGCCATTCTCGATCCACCGATCACGGTTGAATTATCGGATGAAGAGGGGATTTCTGGTGATGATGGCGATGATGAGGGTGAGAAACACGACGATGATGCTGATGGCAATGAGTAGACTAGGAGTTTCAGGCTTTTGTGCCTTGTAATTTTCTTTGAAGTTTCGAAATGTAACCCTTGTGCGCGGTTGCGCTTGTTTCTAATCAAAAGATGACATTCTGTTTTGGTGTAATTATTGCGCGGTCGTGCTTGTTTTAAATATGGTGCTCGTTTGTTCTTTCTGTTACAATTATTGCACTGTTGTTAGAAACTTTGGTTAAGTTAGCGCGAATAAATGTAAGTGTTGACTTTTGTGATTGTGATTGCCAGGTCTCGCGCTATGTTCGCGGCGGACCTTGTAGGCGTAACCCAAGAGCTCATAAACTACTGGAGTGTTTTCGTGCTAATCAGAAGTTTAACATGCATTTGTAACGAAAGAAGTCAATCGTGATAAAAGAGCATGTCGTATGCGTTCATTGATTACGTAGGCGCATAGGCCGAGATACATTGCTTGTAACATAAAAGGCGTGTAGCCAACATAGGAAGGTAAAGGGCGTGTAGCCGACATTAGTGGATAAAGGCGCAGGGCCTAGAATAGTCATATATAGCATTTGCGCAGTTGTTGCGCATTCCATGTGCGCGGGATGATGTGTCCATCCATGGTGCGCAATTTGTAAGCCCCTTTTCCTAGCACTTCGTGAACCAAGTATGGGCCTCCCATTTGGGTGCTAGTTTTCCTGGGCGTTCAGCATTTGAGGCTTCGTTGTCTCGAAAGACGTATTCCCCTGGAGTGAAGGTACAGATGCGGACTCGCGCGTTGTAGTACCTCTCCAGTTGTGTTTTGTACTTGGCTTCTTTAATTCGCGCAATTTCGCGCCTTTCTTCCAGCAAATCCAAGTCAAGACGACGCTCTGCCTCGTTGACGATTGCGTTGACTGCTGTCAAACGCGGAGAGGGCAGGCCAACTTCTGCCGGGATAACCGCTTCTGAGCCATAGACTAGGCTAAAAGGGGTCTCGCCGGTACTTGTTTTCGGCATGGTTCGGTGAGCCCACAAGATACTCGGGAGCTCATCCACCCAGCCTCTTCGCTTTGTGCCCAGTCGGGCCTTAATCCCATCAACAATGCATTTGTTTACACTTTCAACCTGCCCGTTGCCTTGAGGATGCGCGACGGAGGAGAAGGTGTGTTCTATTTGCATCTCTTTCATCCAGTTCTGTAGGTCTTCAGACGCAAAGTTGGTGCCGTTGTCAGTTACAATCTTGAGTGGGAGCCCAAATCTGCAGATGATGTGTTCCCAAATGAACTTGCGCACCATCATGGCTGTAGTTGAAGCAAGGGCTTTGGCCTCCACCCATTTTGTGAAGTAATCGACGGCCACTATTATAAACTTGACGGCGCCGGGAGCGTCTGGAAAGGGTCCTACCATGTCAATTCCCCACTGCTGAAAAGGCCAAGCAGTGGATACGGGGATCAGGTCGTTCTTGGGGCGCAGGGTTTTCGGAGAGTGTCGCTGACAGGAGTCGCACTTGCGCAGCTCCTTCAGGGCATCAACATGCATCCCTGGCCAGTAATATCCGGCGTTCATAATCTTCGCAACAACCATGCGTGGTCCCGCATGGATGCCGCAGATCCCTTCGTGAATCTCCCTTATCAGATAATTCGCATCTTGGGGGTCCACGCAGCGCAGCAATGGCCCCAAGAAGGATTTGCGGTATAAGATACCACCATTCATTTCGTACTGCAGAGCTTTGTTCTGAATCTTTCTTGCCTCTGCCTTATTCTCTGGGAGTATTCCTTCTTTCAAGTACTGAATGATAGGGGTCATCCAGGATGGCTGCCCTATCTCGATCACATTGACTTGTCGTAACAAGACTGAAGGGTTCTTGAGTACCTCAATCCTTACATCTTTGGCAAGATGTTGGAAGGACGTTGAAGCAAGCTTGCTCAAAGCGTCAGCTGGTTTGTTTTCAGAGCGGTTGATGTGGATGACCTTGTGAGACTTGAACTGTTGAAGCAACTCTTTTGCTTGTTCCAGATATAGGGCCATAACTTCACCCTTTGCATCGTATATACCGTTGACTTGGCTGGCTATCAAGAGTGAATCAACATGTGCTTGTAGATTTTTAGCTCCCATTTTGATGGCGAGGCGCAAACCTGCCAGAAATGCCTCGTATTCTGCCTCGTTGTTGGTGTTTTTAAAATCCAACTTGATGGCGTAAGTGAATTCATGGTTTTCAGGGCTTACTAGGCGCAATCCAGCTCCCGCGCCATCTTCATTTGAGGCCCCATCCGTATAAAGCATCCAAGTCTCATTTGTCGTGTCTTTTTCGGGAGTCTCCACCAGCTCACAATCTTTGATTTTCTCAACTAGGACTTCTGTGGTGAAGTCCGCTAGAACCTGACCCTTGATGGCTGGGCGCGGTCGGTACAGAATGTTGTGGCGTCCCAGCTCAATGGCCCATTTTGCTAACCGCCCGGATGTTTCTGGTTTTTGAAGTATCGTGCCGATATGGAAATTGGTAAGTACTGTGATCACATGCCCTGTAAAATATCTGCGCAGCCTTCGGGAGGCGTGTAACAGCGCAAGCACCAATTTTTCCATCGTGGAATATCCTGTTTCCGGGTCAGTGAGTACCCTGCTGACGTAATAAATTGGAGTTTGAACTCCATTTCTTTCCACCAGTAATACCGATCCTACTGCCTTATCTGAAGAAGATAAGTACAGTACGAGTGGTTCTTTTTCAAACGGTGCAGTCAGGGTAGGGAGCTCGATCAGACATGCCTTCATTTGCTGAAAAGCCTTCTCTGCTTCAGGGGTCCACCTGAACTCTTGTTTTTTCACACAATTGCGCAGAGTGCTGATAAAGGGATATGACTTTGCAGCGTGATTTGACAGAAAACGGTTAAGCGCGACTAGGCGGCCGACCAACCGTTGCATTTCTTTGATTGTTCGCGGCGATGGCATTCGCTCTATGGCCTGGACTTTTCCCGGGTTTACTTTGAAGCCGGCGTTTGTGACTATGAAGCCTAAAAACTTCCCTTCTTCCATGCCAAAAGAACATTTGGTTGGATTCAACTTCATATTTACGTTGCGCAATGAATTGAAGGTTTTTTCGATGTCTTTCAACATTTGGTCCTCTTCGGGACTTTTGACCACTAGATCATCGATGTAAACTTCAATATGCTTTCCGATGTCACCCGCGAAGGTCTTGTCCATCAATCGCTGGTATGTGGCGCCAGCGTTTTTCAGGCCGAATGGCATCTTCGTGTAACAAAAAATCCCAAGATCAGTACGAAAAGCTGTCTTATCTTCATCTTCGAGCTTCATTTGAGCTTGATGGTACCCCTTGTAGCAATCCAAGAAGCACTTCCATCTGTATGGCGCGAGAGAGTCTATCTTTTTGTCGATCTCTGGCAAAGAGTAACAATCCTTAGGGCATGCCTTGTTGAGATCGGTATAGTCTACGCACATTCGCCATCCACCACTAGACTTCTCTACCATCACTGGGTTCGCAACCCAACTTTGATAACGTACTTCTCGCAGGATGCCGGCTTTAAGTAACTCGCATACTTGCTCATTCATTGCTTTCGTTTTTTCTGCCCCTAAGCTGCGCCTTCTTTGGACTTTCGGCTCAACAGAGGGGTAGGTGTTTAAACAGTGCTCTGTGATGTCGCGCGGGACTCCGGTCATGTCGGCCGGGGTCCAGGCGAAAATATCCATGTTCTTAAATAGGAGCTGCTTGAGACGAGTTCTGATGTTTGGTGAGATAGCGTGGCCTATCGTCACCGTTTGCTCTGGGTATTTGCGATTTAAAACCCATTTTTCGGGCTCGGTTTCTGAAACCTTCGCCGCTTTTGTTGGGCGCATCTCTTCTGTTGACATCACTTCCTTCTTCGCATAAACGATTGCCACCCCCGTCTTGGTTGGGAAACCAATCGCTGAGTGGGGGGTGGAAGTTATCATGTTCAGCTCACCTTGCGTCTCTCTCCCAATCAGTACATCATGTCTTGACTTAACAGGCATCACCATGAAGTTAACGTTTGTTGTTCTTGAATGCTTCCCGTCAAAGAGTGTGACGGGGAAGCTAATTTGGCC
>JARYGA010017353.1:0-44929 GCA_030545235.1 Helianthus tuberosus | reverse complement strand
TATCATGATACACTCTAGTTGTTCGATATATATATTGGTTCATGGAACGGCTTCACATTCCCTAGTATCCTCGTTCATCACTAACATCATTAACAGGTGGTAACATTGTCTTTTATTATCATGCACAATATAAATCACAGTCTATTGATAGAGTTCCGAAACATCAAAGCTGTTCGTTGCAGTCAAGCGGCTCAATCAGTTTAATTGAGATCTAGAAAAAAGTCACATGATGTTCATTAATCATTTTTGGCTCATTTAATACCCCATGTGATTTCAAAAGTTGAACGGCCCAATCACATTATATGAACAACAGTTTTGTCGGCCCTTTAAGTGTTGCATGTGAAAGTTCAATACTTGGTCCAATAATATTCAATCAAGATCATGAGACTTTGTCAGTTTATCACGTGACGAAACTCTAACTTTCGTCATGTAGATGTGTGTGACGAAACCCCATGTTTCGTCGGCATGGGAGTGATGAAACTCCACATGTTTCGTCGGCCTTAACAGTTTTCATAATTCCTAACATTGAATCACAATATTCACAAATGTAACGTAAGCCTAAATCGTATACCTAATTATTCAGTTAACACATTTTCCCAAGCATGAGTAGTGGATCAATGGCTTTTACTTTGCACAATCTAACAAACCCTAATATGAACAGTCATCATCACAGTTTCCATTACACACTCACAACCCTAATATCATCAAGACTCAGACGACATCCTAGCACATGTAACAGTTTCATTCATGCACGATCTATGATAATCCAAACGGACCCGAGACAATTGAAACATCAACAAGATAGTTCTCACGTATAACTAAAATAGGCCAAGTAAGGAACTCTAACAGATAACCACATACCTAATGATCGAAGAGGAATGCAAGCCTGAACGTAGTAGGCGGCGTTTCCGGGATGAAAGCTTGACCGATGGGGTTTAGATCACCAAGAACCACTGCCGTCACGAAGCTTGAGAGGATCATAGGTTTGCAGAGAGAAGGGAGGGGTGTTTAGGGTTTGCAAAGAATGGTTTTTGGTAAAATAATGAAGTCCCGTTCGTATACATGCTCCACTAAGTGATTTGGGCTTAACTCTGGGCCAAGAGAGAGATTGGGCCGGCGAACATTAAGCTTCGACGAAACATTATGGCGACGAATCTCCTTTGACGAAACATCATGTTTCGTCAAATAAAGATGGCGGATGGTTCGCGTCGACGAAATATCGTTATTCGTCGTTTATGGCGAAGGTTCCGTGCATAACAACCCTTAATCATACAACACCAACACTAAACATCCACATTACACAAAATCGAGCACTAGGATATACGAACCATACAGCTATACCATACAAGACACCACATAAAACAAATTGTAATCAAAACAGGATCGTGAGACAAGTGATATGTATAGGAAGGACCTTGGGATCTCGGGTTGTCACAAAGGTCTTGTTATGCAAGCGAGCTGTAACTCTTCCGTATCTCTCTTTGCAATGTAGTAGAAGGATCCTTCCATGCATCTTCACGCTCTTCGATTCATTCAAAATCTGCACTTCACATGTGTTCTACACTTTATTTTGATAACTTCATCAATCTGTTTAAAAACACAAGCAAGTATCTCGAAAAACCATTAGTCTTTTTCACATTTAAGATAAACCAATATTATCTTATCGTGCAAAAACAACAAGTTGTTAGTTCAGAATGGGAGACCTATTAAAAGGAAAATCTTTTTGGTATTTTTGATATTTTTCAAAACAAATTGAAAAAAATTTACAATAAATCTTTTTGTGATAATAATGAGCAAGAAGATCATATCACCTTAGTTAACTTGTTTCACACTATTAGTTAATTTTCTTACCCAATTTTGTGAATGGCAGTCCAAGATGATTACCAATATTGTTTAACCACTTAAACAAAACACATGAACCTTTCAAGTTCCATTACCTTGTGATATGATTTGATATTATACTGTAGTACCAGCATGTCCCACTTCAGGACAAACCCCCATGATCAAGGTATGCACAAAGCTTCCTCGTAATAGGTGAGTATACCGAATTCATCATGTTGATTTATAACGCCAGACCATTGGTGAACAGGTATGTACCATCGTACAATCAAAGCGACCAATGTTGGTGTCCAACGAGGGTGTAGCAAATACCATTTAGGTACGAATTAAGCTTTTAGCTCAAACGGAATTCCCTTATTTTGAGTTTATCTTCCTTAAGGGTTTTAGCATTTAAGCTCTTTTAAGATATACAGGACTATGCCTAGGTCTCCATATATCTGGATGCAACAGAAGGACAACCCTCAAATCTTCGGATGAAATAATAGTATAAAGACCCAAAACCTTGGATTTTGGCAATCTAACAACGCAAGATTTAAGATTATAAAACCATACACCTCTGATGTGTTACCTACTTGACACACAGTTCGTTATGTTTATATCACGTTGGTGAGTTGATTATTTCATGTTATTTGCATACTGGTACATCATATAATGAATCTACTATCACACTTAAGCAATTTAATTTCAATTTTCAGTTTCAGTGTGGCAGTCTAACCCACTGATGTATTATCCTCTCTTGTTTTTCACACCTCGATATCTCATTTTTCATTCTTCAATGTTTTTGATTTTTTTAAATGTTAAAATATCACTTACTCCCCCTAAACACACGCACTAACTAAACTCTTTTTGGCTTATGGAAATTTCTCCCCCTAAATTTTTGTTTTTATGGAGTAAGTATCAAAAACAGAGATTTAACACAAACAGACTGCCATTTCAACTTAACAATAAGTTTTTCATTTTTGAAGTTTAGAATAAGCATAACAATCACTGAAGTATATAATTCGTTACCAATTTTAACCTACTATTCACCTCAAATGCTTTACAGGAATAACCACTGTTGAACACATCAACAGTCCTTCTTGGTCATCCTGCACACACTCAACAACTCAGTTAGACTTGAGAACCCAAACCTTATTGGTTTTGGGTTGACCATAAACATCAACATAAGATAATTTTGTCCAATATCCATCACACTCTACAAGTGTTTTGGATGTATTGTTCATTGATTGTTGAGCCCAATAATTTCCACCAGGTTTTTGATTGTGAGAGTTTCAATAAACTCTCTGATTTTCTGACCTTTGAAAATTATTCTTTTGAAACCTTTTTCTCCCATTATCATAACCAGAACTTTGGAAAAAATTTGGATTGTTTTTAACATATGAGTTACTAATACTCCTATATTCGTTTCTCTGTTGACAATTTCGATCACCAGAAGTATGGTATCGATTTTGATTATGGATGGCAATAATACCCAAGCCTAACGGGTAAACCCGAAATCCGAGACAAATGGTACGGGTATACCCGATACCCGACGAGTATTGGGCCGGGTATGTGATTAGTTTTAAAAAATTTGCGGGTATGGGTCGGGTATGGGATTAGGTGATACCTGACCCGATTACCCGAAACCACATACTCGTTTACCTGAACTATATACCTGATCATATACTTGAGTTTCTTTATTTATATTTTTATTTTTCACTAACCTTTGTGTATTAATGATTTATTTTAGGATGTTCATAATGTGAAAAAATTAATTTTCTTTTAGTATATGTATTTGATAATAGTATTTATATTTTATATGTTGTGAAGTACATAATTATAAGTGTATAAGTATTATAAAGTTATTATTAATTTATGATATAACTTATATGTATGTAATGTACATTTTTTTATAATAGTTGTTGTATAAATAAAATTATATAATAATTATAATAGTAAAGAAATGTATTTGGAAATCCCAACGTATATCTTTTAACAAACTAATGGGTATATCCGATACCCGACGGGTATGGGACACGATTTTACAACCTGGTATGGGTATGAGATTACCAATACCCGACCTGAACCCGACCCATTGTCATCCCTAATTTTGATGTCCAAAATTTGTACCTTGAAATCGATTTGATTGACCACTAAAATGACTAGATTTAGGAGAAACATTTCTTGGTCTATCAAAACTTCCCGATGTTGAAGGTTTTGGTTGATTTGTCTGACAACTTGGTTTTTCATTATTATTTGAACCAACTCGATTCCCATCCTTAACCTCAACCTCAGCATCCACTTTCTTACCTTTCTTAAAAGGACAAAAGCTAACCACATCTCATTTGTTGTGACATTTAAAACATGATCTTTTCTTAAAAACTTTCTTTTTGTTAGATCTCATTTTAAATGTTTTGATGTTTTTGTCTTTAGTATCCTGATCCAATTTATGAGGTGTACTGTTAGACCCAACATATTCTTTCAAAGAAACTGGACTATCGGGTATGTCAACTGTTATTAGATCCACTACAGTTGGTGTAGTGGGAACATAATCTGTCAATTCATTTTCATGGGGCAAAAAGGCATAATCATGATTCAAAGGTGGTGGAACTTCATTATATCCCACACCCTTATTCTCTTGATTAGACTTGTTGTGACAACTCGTATTTTAGAACCTTTCTTTGTGCTTTGATGTGACTTGTATGAACATTATGTGATTAGTTGATATGTGTTTTCAATGGAACATTACGTTTTACTATGTTATGTGTTATGTAGTGTAATGTGTATATGTATGACTAGTCGCACAAAACGTGTCCAATCGCACAAGCCCTTTTGGGCACACCACTCTCGGCCCACACTCTTGGCACTCGAGATCAAAGGGCAGCCCATGATGGGTTCGGCCCACCCTTACACGCATAACCTCATGAGGAGGGTGTATACTCCTCATTATTTGCAAACACAAAAACACATACAAAACCCTAAGCTCTCTATCCTCTCCTCTTTCCTGTTCGACGGCAGCCATCCCCCTCTCTTCGAAGTGAAGGCTGACGATTGTCTCTCCTCCCTCTTTCGAAGCCCTATCATCACACACAATCCTTGGCTCATAGCTTGATTCAGTTAGTCTCTTGTTAGCGTTGGTGTTTGATTGTTTGACAATAAGCATTTGATATTATGCATGATTAAATGATGTATGATTGTTTGAGGTTTCTGTATGATTGATCCGAATCCATATAATGATCATGAGATTAGTGTTTGGTTTAGAATTAGGGTTATATAATGATGTTTGTATGAAACAGATTGATGCCATAATCGATGCTTGTGTAATGATCTCATGATAAGGCGGTTGGCCATGATGTATATGATGATTAGGGTTGCATATTAGTGTTCAAGATCACTGATTTGATTGTGAAATTGAATGTTATGATTTGTTATGAATAGATGGTAGATTAGGGTTCATGAGAATTAGTTGGAAAATGCTTGATTTGATCGACTAAAGGAAAAATTGGAAACTGTTAGTATTGATTTGGTAAAATAAATGATATAACCGATTTGCCAAAATTACGGGACTTTGTAACTGATTGCACAAGGCCAGTCGCACAAGGCATAGGGTACAACTGTTATAGCACGCTGTACAACTCGTTATTTCAGGATCGTAGAACATGTTGTAAGTCGCACAAGGTTGTGCTGATCGCACAACATGTTGGGTCGCATAAGATAATAAACTGTTAATGTTTGTTGGGCCGCACAAGATGTTGGGTTGCATGTTATTGGGCCGGGCATGTTTTGGATCGCACAACCCATTGCGGATCGCACAAGGCTGTGCTGATCGCACAACAGGTTGGGTCGGTCATCCTTTGGGTTTTAATCATCTGAATCGCACAAGTTTTGGGCCTTATGTGTACTTGACTGCTACTGTTAACGTGTTCTATGTGTATGCCATGATCGTTATGTGTTCGTAACTTGTTAGTTTATGTGTAAAACTTACGTTGTCACACCCCAACCAATGGCGGAATCATCGGAGTGGGACTAGTTCGAGATTATATGAGACTTCATAACACTATTTGTGATAATATTTAATTCAACCGATTTCATTTCATAGATAAATTGTCAAAATATAACAAGAAATTCAAATAACAACATTGTTCAAACATAACATAACAAAATTGATACAACACTTTAAACCTAAACGTCCAAGTGAGTATCTAGGCATCTTTGCTAGTCCGTTTTCGTAGCATCATCAATCCTCAAACTGTAACATGTTTAAAATACAATTCAATGCAAAAGCAAAGGCGAGTATACAAGTTTATGAATAAGTATAAGTGTAAAAGTTTAAAAACGAATCCACATGGCAACTTAGTTTATACAAGATCAACCTAACATGGCATGCAATATTTCTAGTCAACCCTCTGTTTATGCAAAATGATATAATTCAACATGACCACTAGTCTACGGGCGGTGCGTTACTCCTATATCGCTATACATGTCAAATGGAGGCCCGTGAAAGCTAATGACTAAAACATATCACATAAGTATGGTCCACATATAAGCATCAAGTATAACAACATAGTATTCATGTATAAGGATTGTTTTCGTGCATTGCATAAAGAATAAGTTTAAGTATAGTTTAACAGTTAAACATGTTACACCCCAAAAGTGGTAAACATAAAAAAAGGGGTTGCGAGTATACTCACGGTTTTGCAAGTCTTCAACTTGTGAATCCACGAGTAAGTCATTGTTTATTAGGAGGTAGGAACACCAAGTCCTTCTACACGAAGAAACAAAGTGTATGAGTTTTGGGAATTTGGAAGATTTAGGGATTTAGGAAGTTAAAACACAAGAACATATGTATTCGAAAGTAAACATCCTTTAACACAAAGTACTTGTTCTTGAAACTAAGGAACATCAAGGGTTAATGTTTTCATGAGTAGTATACTCATTAGAATCGTAACAAGTCTTATGTCTTGGATGACGTTATTCTAATACTTTGACGAATGAACACAAGTTCACCATCAAGGTTCGAATATTGAATATTACATACATATAAATATTACTTAGGTTATTATGTCCAATAGTCAAGCATGAGGTAGAATATTAAATCTTCATTTAGGTACCTCCAGTATCATGGAAGTCATGTAGGAGGTAGGAAGAACAAGCTTCCATTTAGGTACCTCTTACGGTTCACCACTACACTTGATATAAAAACATACAAGGAGAGTCATGAACTAATATTAATACAAGAATAATAAACAACTACACTATGAGAAATTATCAAGTAATGTGGGGATTCTATGTTGGACAACCCAAGTTAGTCCATAATCACACCTTCATCAAGCTTGAAGCTTGAACATCACTTGTGGGTTAAAAACCCTAAACGAAATAGAATATATGTGAGGTTTAACCTCTGATTTCATATGTCTCATCCCTGTTTTAACCTTAACTAACCATAGAAGTGGTTATAAGCATAAGGATGTGGGTTTGAGTCAGTTAGACTCAAGTTTAAACAAGGATTAGTAAAGATTAATGAAAACAGTGAACTTTGGAGCCTATTTTCTAGAGTTCTAGGGACTTATTTACTGTGAAACACCCATGGAATCGAAGCTAAGGTCAAACCAAGTGTTCTGGAAAAGAATGAGCTAAAACGGATGAGAAGCGAGTGAGTTATGCTCACTTTAGTGAAGCTTGAAGATTCTGCTCGAACTTGAACTTACAGCTGCTTTAGGACTGATTAGAGAGAGTTGTGAGGGAGTTTGTAAAGTGAAAATGACTTGGGAGGCACATGGTATTTATAAGGAAGTGATTAGGGTTGGTTTAGGTGGGTTATTAAATGCTAAAAATGAGTTTAAACTTCAAACAACACCCAAAATCGCGCTCAAATTCATGGCTGATCAAAGGAGCCTGATCTGGGACCTATCTCGCGGCCAGCGTAGCCCCAGGGGGGAGTTTACGTAGCTGGAAACAAGGGGGGAGGGAAAGTTTCAGTTTATTACACTTTAGCCCCTCAACTTTGCAATTTAGGACTTTTTAAGTGTTTTAGGGGCTATTTTCGCCATAAAAGCATAGTTTAAGAGCAATTCAAGTATGAGGAACATAAACCAAGTATAATTAAGCGTATGAAGGTCGTTTTTAAATATCGTTTACGATCAAAACATGTTTTATGCATAAGTTTCACATATTTGCAAGTTTAGCACATAGTTTCCAAGAATTACGAATAAGCATCAATTGTTTCACGAAATCGAATGTATGAGCATGTACAAAGTATGTATAACATGTATTTAACAAAATATGAGTTTTATTTATGATCCAAGTCTCGGATTTTACAACGGTTACAAGGAATGAACGATTACAAGAACACAAGACTTCCAAAAATAGAAATACGAACAAGACTTGCTATAAATGGAAAGTACAAATAAGCAGGGCATTACAGTCTCCCCTCCTTTAGGAAATTTCGTCCTGAAATTTAGGAAGATGTAGCGAAAAGATGCGGATACTTCGTCTTCATGTGACTCTTGAGTTCCCAAGTGAATTCAGCGCCACGTTTACCTTCCCATCGAACCTTGACGATAGGAATTTTACTGCGCCTTAATAACTTGACTCCTTGATCCATGATTTCGATGGGTTTTTCCACAAAATGCAAGATCTCGTTGACTTGAAGGTCCTCGAGTGGAACTTGAAGCCCTTCGTCAGCTAGACACTTCTTTAAGTTTGACACGTGGAAGACAGGGTGTACATTGTTGAGTTCTTCAGGTAGGTCCAGTCTATACGCAACCTTGCCAATCCTTTCGAGTATCTTGAAAGGACCAACGTAGAGATGTGCGAGTTTCCCTTTCTTACCGAATCGAACCACACCCTTCCAAGGGGATACTTTGAGAAGTACCAAGTCACCTGTCTCGAATTCCAAGGGTTTGCGACGCTTGTCAGCGTAACTCTTTTGTCGGCTCCTGGCTTTCAGTAAATTGTCTCGAACCTGTAAAATCTTGTCTGTTGCTTCTTGTATAAACTCGGGACCAGTGAATTGAGATTCACCAACCTCGTGCCAACAAATAGGCGAATGGCACTTGCGACCATACAATGCTTCGAAAGGTGCCATTTGAATACTCGCATGATAACTGTTGTTGTACGAGAATTCGATCAAAGGCAAGTGTGAATCCCAGTTGCCACCAAAATCTATTACGCAAGAACGAAGCATATCCTCTAAAGTTTGGATAGTACGCTCGGTTTGACCGTCTGACTGAGGATGGAAAGCGGTGCTAAGGTTAAGAATAGTACCCATAGCAGATTGAAAAGTTTGCCAAAGACGAGACGTAAAACGAGCATCACGATCGGAAATGATGTCAATGGGGATACCATGACGACTGATGATCTCATTAGTGTAGATTCTAGCCAGTTTCTCGACTTTGAAATCTTCACGAATGGGAAGAAAATGAGCTGATTTGGTCAATCGATCAACGATCACCCAAATACTGTCATGATCAGAAGTAGTACGAGGAAGTTTAGTGATAAAGTCCATGGCAATGCTCTCCCATTTCCAGACATGAATCTCTGGTTGTTCGAGTAAGCCAGAGGGACGTTGATGTTCAGCTTTTACCTTCGAACAAGTGAGACATTTTGCAACGCAGGAGGCAATATCCCTCTTCATCCCAAGCCACCAGTATGACGTATGCATATCATGGTACATCTTGTCAGCTCCAGGATGAACATAATACTTCGATTTGTGTGCCTCCTTCATCAGAAAGTCTCGAAGGTTCTCACGATTAGGGATCCAGATATGATTGAGATAGTATAGGATACCATCGGATTTAGACACGAGTTCATGTTCCTTAGCGCCTCGTATTTAAACAGAGGGACTACCTTCGTTAATAGAGGCATATTGGGCTTCACGAATGCAGTTTTGAAGATCGTTAACAAGTTGGAGACAACGGACACTCTTCACATGAGTTTTACGACTAAGCGCGTCGGCTACTACATTCGCTTTACCTGGATGGTATTTGATTTCGTAGTCGTAGTCATTTAACAGTTCCACCCAACAACGTTGACGCATGTTCAGTTCCTTTTGGTCGAAGATGTGTTGAAGGCTCCTATGGTCGGTGAAGACCACACACTTAGTACCATAAAGGTAGTGTCGCCAAATCTTCAACGCAAAAACAACTGCGCCAAGTTCAAGGTCATGAGTAGTATAGTTTTTCTAGTGTATTTTGAGTTGCCTCGACGCATAAGCGATGACCTTGTCTCGTTGCATAAGCACACAACCAAGACCAAGGTGTGAAGCATCGCAATATACGACGAAGTCGTCATTACCGTCAGGAAGCGCAAGGATAGGAGCATTACAAAGCATCTCCTTGAGCGTTTGAAAAGATTCCTCTTGTTCGGGACCCCAAACAAAAGGTTTCTCTTTTTGAGTCATAGAAGTCAAAGGTACAGCGATCTTCGAGAAGTTAGAGATAAAACGACGATAATAACCAGCAAGACAAGAAACGAACGAATTTCAGACGGAGACTTAGGTGCGATCCAGTTCTTCACAGCTCAGATTTTAGCGGGGTCAACGTGAATACCAAGTTCTTTGACAGTATGACCAAGGAATTGAACCTCTTTTAACCAAAATTCACACTTGGAGAATTTGGCGTATAGACGTTCAGTATGAAGAAGTTCAAGGATAAGACGCAAGTGTCGCTCATGCTCTCCTTGTGTCTTGGAATAAATAAGAATATCATCGATGAAGACGATCACGAAACGGTCTAAGTATGCTTTGCACACGCGGTTCATCAAATCCATGAAAACAGCAGGTGCATTGGTCAAACCAAAGGGCAAGACCACAAACTTGTAATGACCATAACGTGTACGAAAGGCGGTCTTAGGTATATCTTCTTCGAGGAGCCGAAGTTGATGGTACCCAAAACGAAGATCGATCTTTGAAAAGCAGGTCGCGCCTTGCAATTGATCGAAGAGGTCATCGATGCAGGGAAGAGGGTATCGGTTCTTGACAGTAAGCTTGTTGAGCTCACGATAGTCAATACACATATGGAATGACCCATCTTTCTTTTTGACAAACAAAACAGGAGCGCCCCAAGGAGAAGTACTAGGGCGTATAAAGCCTTTATCAAGAAGCTCTTGAAGTTGACTCGAGAGCTCTTGCATCTCAGAGGGTGCTAAGCGGTAAGGAGACTTAGTGACAGGCGTTGCGCCAGGCACTAAATCAATGAGAAAGTCGACAGAACGAGCAGGAGGCGGACCAGGAAGATCGTCGGGAAACACATCGGGAAAATCACGTACAACGGGAACGTCACTTATGCTTGGTCCTATGTCCTTCTTTTCCACAATATGGGCGAGAAAGGCAAAGGTAACCTTGCATAAGCATTTATTCGTTTGGATACATGACATAAGCTTGAGACCTTGAGAAGGTTTCTCACCATACACGTGTAGAGAATCACCATTCGGAAGGGGGAGGCAGATAAACTTTTCAGAACAAACAACTTCAGCACGAACTCGCCTAAGCCAGTCCATGCCTACTATGATATCAAAGCTACCCTTTTGCATAGGTATAAGATCGATTGAAAACATATGATCGTTGAGAATCAAGGAACAATTGGAAAGAACGGAATCAACAGCGACGGATTTACCATTAGCGACTTCGACAGCGAAAGATTTTGGCAACTTAGAGCGTTTACACTTAAGCAATTGTTCAAATTCCAGCGACACAAAACTTTTATCGGCGCCAGTATCAAACAGACAAGAAGCATAAACATGGTTCACAAGAAACGTACCAGTAATGACATCGTTGGCATTCTGAGCCTGAGCGGCAGTGATGACAAAAGCTCGGCCACTAGCAGGTTGTTGAGCTTGCTGTTGCTGCTGTGGTGGTTGCTGCTGCTGCTGTTGTTGAGGCTGATAACACTGGGGACAAATATTGGCGAGATGATTGAGATCGCCACACTTGAAGCATGCTCGCACAGGAGCTGTGACAACTGGCACAAAACCGGTCATTTCCGTACAATTTAATTAATATTTAATTTCTACAATTATGTGCTTAAACGTCAACATTGTCTGATTACATGCTGTACTTGTGAATTCATGCACGTTTTATACTTCAAATATTGCCTTATGCATTAATGTTAGCGTTGCGTCAGAAAGACTAGTAAACTCACCGGTAAGACACATTGTGTCAGCAATTCTGCAGAAAGTAGTCAGACAGTAGAATTGGGGCCTAGGAGTAGGTCCAACGTCTAAAATACATTGAAACCCAAGAATGTATACAAGGGTTAACATATAGACTTTCCGAAAGCTAAAATACGCACTGAAAAGCACCCAAAACACACTTTAAATGCTGAATTTCATATATTTCAGCAAAATTCAGCATTGTAACAAGTTAGTAACATGTAAAAATATGACTAATTAGTCCTGAATGCTTTCCTAAGTGTCGGGAATTGAAAGTGTCACAAAAGGGTACATAAAGGACACTAAACGGTGCAATTTAGCACTTTAACGAACCGGTATTTAACCGAACAACCGGACACTACCTGAAACACCAAAATTATGCTAGAAGCATCGTTTTAATGTTTCTGAGCTATTTATGATCCCCGAACACCCTGACACACTATATAACACCATATTAACTATAACACTAACTAAATCTCTTGAAATCTAATTAGATTACTTAACTACCCATCAAACTTACACTTTACCCCCCCCCCCTTTGGTTGTGGACGGTCACAAGGGTGTGGACCCACCCTTGATTTCCAAAGATCTCCCTTAATTTTTGTGTAAAAATTCCAAGTTAAGAAATGATGATTTCTTCAAGATAAAAACTGATACTAAGTATGTATATTTTTGAGAAAAATATATATATTTATTGGTCACCAAATTTTGTGCTAAGTGTATGTAATATGTATTGTACGTAATAGTGTATTAGGACTTGAAAATACACTAAATACTCCCAAGGAGTAGAAATACAAAAATACACATACAACATGCTTAGACAAATACAAGAACATATATTTATGAAAATATATTTCTTAAAAGATTATGTAACTTGGACAAGTTACGAACTTAAAATGTCTTTTTGGACGAAAATATATAGCTCGGGTGAAAAATACAAGATACTTATATTTATTTTTGAGAAAATAATATAAGTAAGATACATAGTTAAAAATATAAATTATTTTTAACAACAAAGAACATATACATAAAAGATGATGACTTGTACTTGTGCGATACAAGTCTAGTGACTAACGTTAATAAAACACGTATAGGTCACGACGCTATATAAGCAAACCCGGTGAAGTTTATGGCGCAGGAAACGCAAAGTTGTGAGTTCATGTCCCCACTTTTAAACTTTTACTTGTTTTCTAAACTTGGGGAAAATACATGTGTTATGGTATGTTGAATACAAAAACTAAGGAATGATACTTTAGATCATGTCACGAATAGGGTGCCATAAGCACCATTAATCAGTTACGTACCAAGACCGCGGAACAAAAGGTTAGATCTAATGGGTTTCAGGCAGCCACACTCTTGGTGATACTAGTTCCAAGCAGTGCTTTTGTGTCTCTAGTCGTGAATCGACAGTCGTGGATTCGACAGTTAAAAATGCCTATGGTTTGGATGCTTTATATGTCGTGTCATATGTTAATGGCCTTGCAAACCATTAGTGATCTCGATTTCCTTATATTTACATAAATACTTGTTTCATACAATTACATACCATGTTTTCATACAAGTATACAAACGTTCAATACAAAAACTGCATGAATTCACACCAACATTATGTTGACGATTTTCCAAAAACCCACATGTATTTCATGTAACTAAAGTGGATGTGCGCGCGGTCATACTCTTGCTCCTGGATGTTGTTTATGTTTTAGTTATGTTATGTTAAGACTCCAATGCCTCTTTTGCAGGATTTGGTTGTTATATCCCACTTCATGTGGTGATATAATGACTAATCCTTTACGTTCGTCCTTTAAATAAAGTTGTAAACTTTTCAGACAATATGCTGTCTTGCGATGTAAACACTTAACCTATGTTTTTAATTGTGTAATGTATTCGGCATTTGGAGTTATTTTTTTTGAGCATGTAGTATGTTTACCATTCGTATGCAATGAGAACCTTTCAAGATCACGCCTCGTGCTTCCGCCTTAGAAAGGGGTGTGACAGATTGGTATCAGAGCTACGATTGTAGTGAACCAGGATTCCTTCTCGAGTCTAGACTACAATCTTTAGGATCCTCTCACGAAAACAATTTTTCAAAAGTATTCATTGCATAAAACTTTCCGCGACATCCACTACCTGAAACAGTCTTCAAAGAGTCAAGTAAGGACACTACGAAACTTAGGGTGCACTGGAGTAGCACTTGTCTTTGACTAGAAATTACTTGCAACTATGTGTAATAATTGATATATATATATATATATATATATATTTATATATATATATGTATATATATATATACTAGAAACAGAATATCTCAGGTACTCGTGTCTTCGCCTGAAAACAGTGGCCTATCTGAAGGAAGTGATACGAGGATGAAACGAACTGTGCGGACTGTGCAAGGAGTTACGTAATTATGGATGCATACATAATTATGGAATTCAGTGCACAGAAACCACAGCAAGTCTTGTCACGTATCAAACGAGATTCCTTCAATACAAGAAAAGGTTAAACGTGAACACCCCTCCCCCAGCCTATTAAATACTCTATTGGAGTAATGATTTAGGGTATAAAGACAAGAACCGCCAATGTGAAGAAAGATATTCTGTCCTTTACATATATTAAACTTGTACTATGGGGTGATGTAACCCATATGCATTTTGTTTACTTCGCAGACAATGATGTAACAAGTTGTCCTGATATGTATAAAGACTCGGTGAATATCTCATGACACATCAGTATTTATCTATTTATGCATGCTTGTTGTTGTATGAATTGATTTATACGTTTGGCGGATTGTTTGATGTCACTTATGTGGGTATATGTCTGTGTATACTACTACTGTCTCGTATGACGATATCAAACAAATGTCTAACCCTGTTGCGTTGTGTTCTGACAGAACATGGCACCTAGGAGAGCTGTGAACAATCAAGATTCTGATCAACCCCCTCCTTCTCTTCTACCGAGGACTGCTGATGAACTGAACGCCCTACGGGGAGAAAGGATCTCCGCAGCTATCACCCAATTCGAGGCGAACCGCACCGAACAAAGTGGAGGACCAAGCAATGCTAGACGTAATGGTCAGGGAGATACATCTGGAGGAAACACAGCTCAAGGCTGCACTTTCAAGCAGTTTCTCGACTGCAAGCCACTAAATTACAACGGCACTGGAGGTGCAGTGGCTTTTGTACGCTGGACGGAGAAGACCGATTCCACTATCCGTATAAGCAAGTGTACCGTGGATCAGCAAGTCACTTTTGTTACGGGGTTGTTTGTTGATGAAGCTTTGACTTGGTGGAACTTGCAAGTCCAAACTCTGGGTGATGATGCTGCGTACGACATGATGTGGGATGAGCTAAAGGAACGAATGAGAGAGAAGTATTGCTCTCGTGCTGAACTCCAAAGATTGGAGACTGAGTTCTGGCACTTGACCATGGAAGGTGCAGATATTACTGGTTATACCCGAAGGTTCCACGATTTGTCAAGAGTGATCCCCTACATGGTGACTCCTGAATTTAAGCGCGTTGAGCGCTACATCTGGGGATTGGCTCCAGAATTTCGTAGCATGGTAACTTCGGCTAAACCTAAAACGATCACTCAGGCTGTAACTCTGGCTGTCAGCCTTACTGAAGATGCTGTCCGAATGAAGAAGTTATCACTGAACCCAACTGAAAAGACCCAGACGCATGCTGAGTTGTCTGGTGACAAGAAGAGGAAGCATTCGAACCTGAATCAAGCAACTCGTAGTAGCAACAAGGGTTCCAATAATAAGAAGTGCGACCCCAATCCGCCACAGGAGGCGAGAACTCTTGCAGCCATGAATGACGCTCCTGCCAGAGGATACTAGGGCACTCTGCCCATCTGCAACCAGTGCAAGCGTCATCATGAAGGAGCTTGTCACGTTCCAAAATGCGACAAGTGTGGAAAACTAGGTCACCAAACTGAGAACTGTTGGGGAAAGGAAGGAACGAGAATGGAAACCACAACGGTGCTGGTAATAGAAACGGTGGTGGAAATGGCAATGGTAATGGAGCTAGGCAGAACCAAGGATGCTTTGGTTGTGGAAGCAAAGATCATTTCAAGAAAGATTGCCCAAGGGAGAACAATGCTCAGGCTCGAGCATTCGTGATTGGAGCAAGGAACACACACGAGGACCCTAATGTGATCACCGGTACGTTTCTCGTTAACAATCACTTTGCATCCATACTATTTGACACTGGTGCCGATTATAGCTTCATGTCTGTGGAATTTAAAAGTATGCTTGGAATAGAATCTAGTAGATTAGATATTCCTTATTCCATAGAACTAGCCAATGGTAAACTTGTAGAATTGGGCGAAGTTGTTAAGGGTTGCACATTAGAACTTGGTGAGCAAAGATTTAGCATCGACCTCTTACCTATTCAATTGGGTAGCTTCGATGTAGTGGTCGGAATGGACTGGTTGTCCAAGAACAAGGCTGAAGTTGTTTGTCACGAGAAAATCATTCGCATTCCTCTTGCGAATGATGAAACTCTCATCGTGCATGGAGAAAAACGAGATGCGCCTCTGTGAATCATCAGTTGTATGAAGGCGCTGAAGTGCTTAAGGAAAGGATGCGTTGCTTTCCTGGCACATGTTGTAGATAAGAAGGCTGAGGAGCCGAAACTCGAAGACATTCCTGTGGTGAAGGAATTCCCTGATGTTTTTCCCGAAGATCTGCCAGGACTACCTCCGCAACGACAAGTTGAATTCCATATAGACTTGGTTCCAGGAGCCGCTCCTGTAGCCAAGGCACCCTATCGGCTTGCACCATCTGAAATGCAAGAATTATCTACACAACTCCAGGAGTTGTTGGATAAAGGATTCATAAGGCCAAGCTTCTCGCCTTGGGGAGCTCCAGTATTGTTTGTGAAGAAGAAGGATGGAACACTACGGATGTGTATCGATTATAGAGAACTGAACAAGCTCACTGTCAAGAATCGGTACCCACTACCGAGGATTGATGACTTATTTGATCAGTTGCAAGGATCGAGCTAGTATTCCAAGATCGACCTTCGATCTGGATACCACCAGTTAAGGATCCAAGAGGAAAGCGTACCAAAGACTGCATTCAGAACGCGCTATGGGCATTACGAGTTCCTTGTGATGCCATTCGGATTGATGAACGCACCAGCGGTATTTATGGATCTGATGAACCGCGTTTGCAAACCATATCTCGATAAATTCGTGATTGTATTTATCGATGATATCCTGATTTACTCGTGAACGAGAGAAGAGCACGAGCAACACCTCAGGACCATTTTGGAACTACTAAAGAAAGAGAAACTTTATGCAAAGTTCTCAAAGTGCGAATTCTGGATTCGCGAAGTACAGTTCCTTGGTCACGTTGTGAACGAGAAGGGCATTCATGTAGACCCATCCAAGATAGAAGCAATAAAGAATTGGGAAGCCCCCAAAACCCCAACCGAAGTTCGACAATTTTTGGGCTTAGCGGGCTATTACCGGCGATTTATCGAAAATTTCTCCAAGATAGCTCAACCGCTGACCACCCTTACGCAGAAAGATAAGAAGTACGACTGGGATAATAAGCAGGAAGAAGCCTTCCAACTGCTCAAAAATAAGCTATGCGATGCACCGATACTATCCTTACCCGAAGGCACTGAATACTTCATGATATACTGCAATGCTTCGCGTCAAGGTTTGGGTTGCGTGCTCATGCAACGCCAAAAAGTCATCGCTTACACTTCAAAACAGTTGAAGGTACACGAAAGGAATTACATCACGCACGACTTGGAGCTGGGCGCGGTGGTATTCGCCTTGAAGATTTGGCGACACTATTTATATGGTACTCGATGTACAATATTCACATATCACAAAAGTCTACAACACATATTTGATCAGAAGGAATTAAACATGAGTCAGCGAAGGTGGGTTGAGTTGCTGAACGATTATGACTGTGAGATTAAGTACCATCCTAGAAAGGCAAACACTGTAGCAGACACGTTAAGCCGAAAAGAAAGGGTTAAGACCCTAAGGGTTCGAGCATTGGAAATGACTATTCGGACGAACCTCACTGCACGCATTCATGATGCACAACAAGAAGCCCTTAAGGGAGAAAACAGTAGAGCTGAATACCTCCGGGGTATGCTGAAGAATTTGGTGCCAAACGAAGAGGGAACCGTATACTTTAAGGGGCGTATCTGGGTTCCGCTCTACGGCGGTATTCGAGAAGTCATCCTTAATGAAGCTCACAAGTCAAGATACTCGATCCATCCAGGATCGGACAAAATGTATCAAGACTTGAAAGAATACTATTGGTGGCCGAGGCTTAAAAGTGACGTTGTTGTTTATGTTGGAAAGTGCCTAACCTGTGCTAAGGTTAAGGCCGAATATCAGAAACCGTCTGGCCTACTGCAACAACCAGAGATACCCATGTGGAAGTGGGAGCAAATCTCAATGGACTTTATAACAAAATTACCCAGGACCCCTAGGGGCACGATATGATATGGGTGATAGTCGATCGATTAACAAAGTCTGCGCATTTCCTATCGATCCGAGAGAAGGACAGCACTGGAAAGCTTGCTGAGCTGTACTTGAAAGAAATCATGGCACGTCATGGAGTGCCTATCTCAATTATTTCAGACAAAGATGGACGTTTTGTCTCAAGGATCTGGCAGTCCTTCCAGGAGGCCCTTGGATCTCAACTAGATCTAAGCATGGCCTTCCATCCGCAAACAGACGGCCAGAGCGAACGGACCATACAAACGCTAGAAGATATGCTTCGCGCATGTTTTATGGACCTAGGCGGCAGCTGGGATACTCATCTACCTTTAGTTGAGTTTTCCTACAATAACAGTTATCATACGAGCATAAAAGCCGCACCGTTCGAGGCTTTATATGGCCGCAAGTTCCGCTCGCCATTATGTTGGGCAGACGCTGGAGACAAACGAATGGTTGGTCCTGAACTTGTTCAAGAGACAACTGACAAAATCATGCAGATCCGAGAGCGCATTAAGGCGGCTCGAGATCGACAAAAGAGCTACGCTGATCGAAGACTGAAACCCTTAGAATTCGAGGTGGGAGACAAAGTTTTGTTGAAGGTCTCACCTTGGAAGGGCGTAGTAAGATTTGGAAAACGTGGAAAGCTGAATCCACGATACATCGGACCATTCAAGATCTTGGAAAGAATTGGTACTGTGGCTTACAAGTTGGAATTACCGAAAGAACTTAACGGAGTACATGATACGTTTCATCTATCCAACCTCAAGAAGAGTCCAACCCAAGAAACAGTGATCATCCCTGCGGATGAAGTGCATATTGACGACACACTCCGATTTACAGAACAACCCGTTGAGGTTACAGACTGGAAAGTCAACAAGACCCGGAGGAGTAGTGTCAAACTTATTAAAGTACGTTGGAACTCTAAGCACGGACCCGAGTCCACGTGGGAACGTGAAGACCAGTTTAAAGACAAGTACCCCAACCTATTCAAGAAAACTCCTGTGAGAGATAGCTCAGTCTGAATTTCGGGACGAAATTATTTTAACGGGGGGAGACTGTGACAACTGGCACAAAACCGGTAATTTCCGTACAATTTAATTAATATTTAATATCTGCAATTATGTGCTTAAACGTCAACATTGTCTGATTACATGCTATACTTGTGAATTCATGTACGTTTTATACTTCAAATATTGCCTTATGCATTAATGTTAGCGTTGCTTCAGAAAGACTAGTAAACTCACCGGTAAGACACATTGTGTCAGCAATTCTGCAGAAAGCAGTCAGACAGTAGAATTGGGGCCTAGGAGTAGGTCCAATGTCTAAAATACATTGAACCCCAAGAATGTACACAAGGGTTAACATATAGACTTTCCTGAAGCTAAAATACGCACTGAAAAGCACCCGAAACACACTATAAATGCTGAATTTCATATATTTCAGCAAAATTCAGCATTGTAATAAGTTAGTAACATGTAAAAATATGACTAATTAGTCCTGAATGCTTTCCTAAGTGTCGGGAATTGAAAGTGTCACAAAAGGGTACATAAAGGACACTAAACGGTGCAATTTAGCACTTTAACGAACCGGTATTTAACCGAACAATCGGACACTACCCGAAACACCAAAATTATGCTAGAAGCATCGTTTTAATGTTTCTGAGCAAGTTATGATCCCCGAACACCCTGACACACTATACAACTCCATATTAACTATAACACTAACTCAATCTCTTGAAATCTAATTAGATTACTTAACTACCCATCAAACTTACACTTTACCCCCCCCCCCCCCTTTGGTTGTGGACGGTCACAAGGGTGTGGACCCACCCTTGATTTCCAAAGATCTCCCTTGATCCTTCTTGATTTCCTATGATCTTATAAGATTTAGTGGAAGATTATGTATGTACTATATGAAACACAATATACATTGGATAAGAGAATTAGATGGATATAAGTTAGAACTTGGAGCTCATTCATATTCACACCTTCTTCCTCCCTCCCTTGCACCCACTCACGGCCGAGATCACCATCCCACACCACCACCTCCATTCAATCTTGTTAATCCAATATAAGTTCATCTCAAGGTGTAAGAAGGTGTTTAATGAAGCTTGGTGGCCTTGGAGATTGAAGGACCTCTCCCGATTGCTTTTATCCTCCACATTTATCATCTCCTTCATCTAGTGTTCTTCCCTAGCCCTTGTGCTAGTAGTAAGCTCCTTGTAACTTGTTTTTACTTCATATTTTGATGGTTAAAAGATGATGAACATTGTTAATCTCGAAGAACACTAAAGAACATGATCATGATACTTTAACATAAGCTTAATAACATAAGAATACATGTTGATTAGTGTTTATTTGCTTCTTGATGATTGATGATTTGTGTTAGTGATGTTAGACATCATAGGAAACCTACTAGGTTGTGATTAAACACATGATCTAGTAAGTTAAGGTGATGATCTTGTGAAAGATCAAGATGATCATGCTTTATGTTTTCATGAACTTGAAAATAAGAATCATTTAGAGTATGAAGATGGTTGATACATGTCAAAAGTCTTGATTACAAAATAATTTTCTCAAGAAACCAAGTTTATTTTCAAGATTTACAAAGTCATGGTTTCTAAGTAAACCAATCATATTTTCAGTATTTAAACAAGTCTAAAAACATGTTTGTAACAAGAAAAATACAAAAGAAATATTTTTAGAAAAATCATCTTACAAGTTGTAAATGACTAAATGTTTCAAGAATGTGATTTAGAAACAAATAAATATGTTTTTAAGGGTAACTAAACCTACTAAATAACATGGTAAGTTACTACAAGTTTTTACAAAAACTTCAAGTTCATGATGTAGTGTAATATAGTTGATTTTGGCACTCGGTAAGTGTTGAATGAGTTGTTGATTGTTTGTGATGATTTTAAAAGAAAATAAACACATGTTTTGAAAACATGGGAAACCTCTATTTTTAGGGGAAACCATGTCAAAATTTTTATAAAATTTTGACACTTAGAAAAATATAAGTTTTGGTGAAACTTATTCCCTAAAAATTTACCTAAAAATATTTACCAAGGTTTCCCTAATTTTTGTGTAAAAATTCCAAGTTAAGAAATGATGATTTCTTCAAGATAAAAATTGATACTAAGTATGTATATTTTTGAGAAAAATATATATATTTATTGGTCACCAAATTTTGTGCTAAGTGTACGTATATGTATTGTATGTAATAGTGTATTAGGACTTGAAAATACACTAAATACTCCCAAGGAGTAGAAATACAAAAATACACATACAACATGCTTAGACAAATACAAGAACATATATTTATGAAAATATATTTCTTAAAAGATTATGTAACTTGGACAAGTTACGAACTTAAACTGTCTTTTTGGACGAAAATATATAACTCGGGTGAAAAATACAAGATACTTATATTTATTTTTGAGAAAATAATATAAGTAAGATACATAGTTAAAAATATAAATTATTTTTAACAACAAAGAACATATACATAAAAGATGGTGACTTGGGCTTGTGCAATACAAGTCTAGTGACTAACGTTAATAAAACACGTATAGGTCACGACACTATATAAGCAAACCCGGTGAAGTTTACGGCGCAGGAAACGCAAAGTTGTGAGTTCATGTCCCCACTTTTAAACTTTTACTTGTTTTCTAAACTTGGGGAAAATACATGTGTTATGGTATGTTGAATACAAAAACTAAGGAATGATACTTTAGATCATGTCACGAATAGGGTGCCATAAGCACCATTAATCAGTTACATACCAAGACCGTGGAACAAAAGGTTAGATCTAATGGGTTTCAGGCAGCCACACTCTTGGTGATACTAGTACCAAGAAGTGATTTTGTGTCTCTAGTCGTGAATCGACAGTCGTGGATTCGAAGTTAAAAATGCCTATCGTTTGGATGCTTCCTATGTCGTGTCATATGTTAATGGCCTTGCAAACCATTAGCGATCTCGATTTCCTTATATTTACAGAAATACTTGTTTCATACAATTACATACCATGTTTTCATACAAGTATACAAACGTTCAATACAAAAACTGCATGAATTCACACCAACATTATGTTGACGATTTTCCAAAAACTCACATGTATTTCAGGTAACTAAAGTGGATGTGTGCGCGGTCATACTCTTGCTCCTGGATGTTGTTTATGTTTTAGTTATATTATGTCAAGACTCCGATGCCTCTTTTGCAGGATTTGGTTGTTATATCCCACTTCATGTGGTCATATAATGACTAATCCTTTACGTTCGTCCTTTAAATAAAGTTGTAAAGTTTTAAGACAATATGTTGTCTTGCGATGTAAACACTTAACCTATGTTTTTAATTGTGTAATGTATTCGGCATTTGGAGTTATTTTTTTCGAGCATGTAGTATGTTTACCATTCGTATGCAATGAGAACCTTTCAAGATCACACCTCGTGCTTCCGCCTTAGAAAGGGGTGTGACAGGAGCAGCTTGAGGTTGAGCTTGGTTAGGAACAGGGTTTGCAATGATAGCCTGATTCTGGTTGTTTTGGGCTTGGGGGAGGTTTCGACATCGGTTGGCAAAATGACCATACCTCTGACAGTTGGCGCATTTGCGGCAAGGTACATTGGTAGGATGATGAAACAAACAGGTAGTACATTTGGGATGAGATCCAACATAGCCTTGTCTTGGTGGTTCGGTGTTTGCGGGTGCAACGGCGGCTAAATCTTGTAAGGGTTGTGGGTTTGGCGGAGTGACGACCGCACAATTTTGGCTCGAAGCCTTCCGCTTCTTGCCTTAGTTTTTCTTGGACGATTGAGAGGGTGAGGGCTCAACAGTGGCAGTGTCGGTTGTAGCTTGGCGTGCATTCTTCGTTGAAACCTTGTCATAGGTTCCATGGAGAACACAGTTGTTGTTAAGTTCGGTGGCTATGGTATAGGCTTCCTCTATGGTTTTAGGGTTAGCAGCGGCAAGATGATTGGTGACGGAAGGTGCAACCCAACGAATGAACTTAGCTATGGTTTTGGGGACGGAATCGACTTGTCCAGGGCAAAGAACACTGAGCTATTTGAAGCGCGTAATCAGACCATACATGTCGCTCCCCTTTTGCGTTAGGTTCCAAAATTCGTTCTCCAATTTTTGGAGCTTGCGAGGTGGACAAAAGTGGTCTTTCATAAGCTGCTTAAGCTCGTCCCAAGGTAACGCATGTGCAACATCGTTTCCCCTCTTGTTGCGTTCGGTGGTCCACCACTCGAGTGCCCTTGAGCGGAAGACTCCAGTTGCGTTCAAGGTTCGCAGTTCATCAGGGCAACCACTTTACAAGAATGTAAGTTCAACTGTGGCAAACCAATTCATCATGGCGGTAGCGCCATCTTCGCCTGTAAACTCCAAAGGTTTACAAGCCATAAATTGCTTAAATTGGAATGTCGGCTTAGGTTTTTCGGCCTTCGAAAAGACATGCGGTGAATCGGTGTTTGGCGGAATCTTGCTCACAATATCGGGTATAACCTTGGCCATTTGCTTGGCCATGAATTTCATGCAATCCCTTTGTGACATGGAGTTGGATTTGGCGTTGGAGGTTGAACCCTTCTTTGACTTGGTTTTCTTGGAAGCACCGTCGGACGACATCTAAGAATTGAAAGAGAAGGAACGGATGACACTTGATCATAAATTTAAAATAAGGTTGCAAGTTTTAAACATGTAAACATGATGTAAAACATATGGTTCACATAGTTAGCATGATTTCAACAAGTATTCAACAAGTATAATCACGTATGAATGCGTAAAAAAAGTATAAATTTAGTTTGTTCATGAGAATTATTATTGTTTTTTATTGCGCTAGACGTGCGAATTGTGTAACGGTTTTGAAACAAACGAGGTAACAAGTATAAATTCACATATAAATTGAATCACATAAAAGAAAGGCTCATAAAACATAGGATTGTTTCGGGTAGAGAAACGTCGACTATTCCAAAGTGAATCGAAAGTCCTTTCAAATTAGAGAAACATGCTTTGGCCTATAGGTAAGATACTCTCGTCGAGAAGCGGTTAACGGTATCTTACCCTTCCAGTTACTACACGTCTCTAATCGATTGAAACAATCGAAACTTTGGCGAGATCGAAAATCAAGGAATGAGACTCAATCGACAAGGTGCGGGTTTCACCCCTAACTTGACGATTTCGTACCCTAATGTGGTTGGTACTCGTCGGGTCAAAATATAATTTCGACACTTTGACGAGGGTCCACTAGTGTTTGAATTGGAAATTTACCATTAAGATGTGGATTTCACTCCTAGCTAAATGGTGAAATTTCGTGCAAAAATAAGAATAAGCGGAATGAGAGTCGTTCACCAAATTGTGGGTTTCACACCTATTTGGTAAACTCGTCTCTTTTGTATAAAGAGTGTCTTCAAGTCTTCAAGTGTATTGTGCAAATTGTCTTAGGAAAGACATAATGTAAGTATTAAGACCAAAAGAAGAGAAAGGAGCAAAGAAGGAAGCATGTCATTTTAAGCATGAAACAAGAATGGTCAAAATATGGTTCCTACTATAGACTAGGTCGAACATGGCAATTCCACCTAATTCCCTATAGTTATGGCTCAGATACCAATCTGTCACACCCCAACCAATGGCGGAATCATCGGAGTGGGACTAGTTCGAGATTGTAAGAGACTTCATAACACTATTTGTGACAATATTTAATTCAACCGATTTCATTTCATAGATAAATTGTCAAAACATAACAAGAAATTCAAATAACAACATTGTTCAAACATAACATAACAAAATTGATACAACACTTTAAACCTAAACATCTAAGTGAGTATCTAGGCATCTTTGCTAGTCCATTTTCATAGCATCATCAATCCTCAACCTGTAACATGTTTAAAATACAATTCAATGCAAAAGCAAAGGCGAGTATACAAGTTTATGAATAAGTATAAGTGTAAAAGTTTAAAAACGAATCCACATGGCAACTTAGTTTATACACGATCAACCTAACATGGCATGCAATATTTCTAGTCAACCCTCTGTTTACACAAAATGATATAATTCAACATGACCACTAGTCTACGGGCGGTGTATTTTCTCTTCTGCTTTTCCAAAATCTCATCATCTGTCTATTTATTAAGGGTCTCATCAATTTCCTTTTTCTTTCCAGCTTCAGACTTTTCAGAAGATTTTGCAGAAGTGTCTTTGGCAGATTCTGGCTTTTGGTTTGGCTGACCCTTTGGTTTAGCTTTGGGATCAACATCAAGTTTCCTCAAGGAATCCTTCTCCCCCTTTTGGCATCATCATCTTGATCATCTTTTTCAAACACATGAGCATGGTAGGTGCCAGTTAACTTTGCAAGGGATTCTTTGATGCCCTTGATATCTGCCTGGGTATCCTTGTACCTTTCTTCAATCATAACTCTGATCAATTCCATGTGTGAGTTATGTTAAAGTTCAGCTAATTCCCTTTGAGTTGCTAAGATTGATTGCACAGAATTCCAAAGCTCTTGGGATAGTTGCTGATGAGTAGGCTGACTTTTAGAAGCATCCACCATCTGCTTCATCAGATCTTTCATTTCACCAATAGTGGTTTCAATGGATGACATTCTCTCCGTCAAATCCTTGTATTTTAATTCATCACCTAATTTAACAGGATCATCTAAATTCCCACCAGATTTGGTTGCAACTGCTTTTGTGATAGGAGTAGACTCCAAATCATCATTAGAAGATGCCCCTTTTTCTTGGTTCTGGGGACTTCCCCCTGCATCAGTGGATACCATAGTAGCCACAGCAGTGGTTGCCTTCAATGGAGTCTTAGAAATGAAACTACTATCCAAATGTAAATCAGTGGATTTGACATTTGTAGTAGCTGCTCCACTTGAAATACCATCAAGAATTTCGTGAAATTCAAGAGCTGTAGCCTCTTCAACTGTTTGTGGGTTAGCTAATTGAACAGGTTTAGACACAGCTATTGTTGCAGTTAAACTCTCAGTAATGTGTTGGTGGGAGGGGCTGCTATGAGTCTGAATGTCAATAGCTTCAAACAGTGTTACAAAGGTTGGTGGAATAGGAGATGAAGGGATTGGTGTGGAAAGAGACATTGCCCCAAGAAGGGATTTTAAGCATACTTTCATATGAAGGTATGGCATCATATTGTGGTGTCCCTGTGATTACAAAATGTTCCTTTAGTGAGGAATCATGAGGAGTTTGGTTTAAGGGTTGAGATCTTTCCACATGTTGTGAGGAAGTAGCAACAGTGGTTTCTAGTGACATTTGTGTTGTCACAGGGTTAACCTTTGGGATCTCATCTTCCAGAGGACCCGTTTTTGTGGGTTTGGTGGGCTTTTTGGATTTTGTTTTAGTCTTTTTGGGTTTTGTTGGTGGAGGTTTCACAGCAGTGGTTGTAGTGCTGTGATCACCAAGAGCAGTGGGCTCAGCAACAGAGGTTTAAGGAGCAGATGTGGACTCATCTAAAATTTGCTCATTCCTCTTGGCTTGTGTTTTAGAAACATTTGAGTCTTTGGCCATAAGGCGAGTAAAAGTTTCAGATGTTAGACTATTCATTTTTAAAAGTTATACCTTGTTCAAAAGCTTTTTGAGAAACATGTTTTTGCAGGTAGTAGCTATAAGAAAAGCAGCATTTTTCCCATTTTTAATGTTTTTCAAATTTGTAACCAAGTCAGTAAACAGTGCTTGGGAGTAGTTAAAATCAGTATTTGTCAAAATTGCATACCCCGAGTACTGAATTTTCAAAGGTATTTCATTAAAAGCAGTGGTTTTATTTGAGAGACAAGTTAAGAGAGTATGGAACAGGAATTTCATTGGTGGTGGAAAATTTGGCTTCTACATAGTTGCCTTATTTAACTGTCCATCATATCCCCTATCAATCAGCTCTGTTTGAAACTAATTTTTCGGGAAAGATGTCTTACCTGCCAAGTCGTTTATCCCAAATGTTGTTGATATGGTAGTGGGGGTAATAGCAACCAATTCACCTCCGACTTTTGAAGTTATACTGAATGGCTCATTGTTTTGTTCTTCAATATTCGCATTTGCCCAAAAATCGCAGAGTGTTTCTTGGTAAATGGGTGCATCTGCAGTAAGAATGGCCTCATATTTTGATGATGTAAGAACATCAATCATTGAATGATAGAGAGTATTTTTCTCGATTTTCTCAAAAATAGGCAGGTAGTTATGGGGGTTTTTGATTGTCAGAGCCATGGTCGGAATTGAAACTTGTGAGAGGTTGACGAAGAAGTGTTGAAGAAGAAGGTGGAAACCGCTTTGATGAATTTTAAGTTCGAGACAGCAGTAAAAGCTCTGTTTAGGGATGAAACAGGGTTTTATAAAGTGAAAAAGTGAATGCTGACGTGGCAGAAGTTACAAAGATCTGATGGCTAACATCTGTCCACGTCAGAACCTCTATTGTGATAATGGGTGACAGTTGTTTGGAAACCTCTGTTGGGCAACAACAGATGTTGGGAACAGTGGTAAGTCAACAGTCGTTAGGATAAACAGAACTTATGAGAACAGACGTTACATTTCAACAGTGTATGAATTTTTAGCCAAATAGAGGTTTCAAAAACAGTTGTTTTCAACAGACCTTTAAGGATTTTTGAATTTTTTTTTTAAATAGCTATTTTTTTAGAATGACTTTTGATGTTCTGGAGACATTTTACAAAGATCTGATGGCTAACATCTGTGCACGTTAGAAACTCTGTTGTGATAATGGATGACAGTTGTTTGGAAACCTCTGTTGGGCAACAACAAATGTTGGGAACACTTGTAAGTCAACAGTCGTTAGGATAAATAGAACTTATAAGAACAAATGATATCTTTTAGCAGTGGATGAATTTATAGCCAAACAGATGTTTCAAAAACAGTTGTTTTCAACAGACTTTTAAATATTTTGATTTTTTTAAATAGCTGTTTTTTAAGAATGGACTTTTGATGTTCTGAAGACATTTTTGTGACACCTGTGTCACTTCAACCATCATACAATGAAATATTGTGTTTCATTCTTGGGATTTGTATAAATATGTGTATCGTTTGCACATATCAATTCTTGTTCGATTTCGAGCTCTAAATCGCTTTCTAGAATGTTATACGCGAACTGATGCGTAAATATAACCAGTTTAATGCAAAAAACACTCCGGAACAGTGACATAGGCTTAACATACCTTAAATAACCTCTACATAACTTAGAAATAAGTTTTGGATGGTTTGGTGTGTTGAAATCAAGTTTATTCGATCGCAGGGACTATTTGTGTCAAACTACGAAAGTATGCCAATTCGTGTGGTAACGAACATTCCGGAACTTGATCATAAGTTAAACATACCATAAATATCCTTTACATAGCTTAGAAATAGGCTTTGTGGTGTTCGGTATGCTAAAATAAACTTTTTGGTCATTCAGGGACTAAAAGCGTCAAAAAGTGCATAAGTTTGCATTTTCGCGCATATCTTACGTTCTGAATATATCCGGACATCCAAAAATTTATGTAATCATTAAAATATTTTATTTTTAGTGATTGGCATGATGAAATTCCATTCGTCGCGTAGTTTGGATCGTTTTTGCGTTCGTTACGATTTCCGTCGTAATTAACCGAACAACGCAATCGTACGACCAAACGAACCGACATCCGTGATATTTCCGAGCATATTTCAGGTCCCCTACACTTTGACTACCTTGTAGAGCCTTGAAAATGGCTTAACGGAGGTTAAATACGTCAAATACGCAAGTTTGGGTGTGCAGGGACTGTTTCTGACAATTTTTGAAAGTTGCAGCCTGGTGCTCGCGTCGCGCGACCACCCTCTGGTCTTGCTGTTGCGCCACGCCACCATGTGATCTGGACAGAAACCTCATTTTGTGCAGTAGATCCAATTTAAGGGACCATTTATGCCATTTTCTTGTTTTGGGGAGTAAGTTAACACCTCCCCAAGTAATTTTAGCTGGCCCATGACACATGTATGGCTATGATCTCTTCCTTGATGGCCAAACAAACACTTGTCTTGATCTTGTTTCATCACCACAACTATATAAACCCAACCTCAAGTTCATTTCAATTAACCCTTGATCTTATTTTCTCTAAGCTGAGGTTGAAAAACTTCATACCTGAGAATTTTAGATCAAGTTCTCCCTAGCAAGGACCCTTTGTAAGCTTCTTTCGTTCTTTTATCGCTTTTCGAGCGTGAAAGTCAAACAGTGTTTGACTTTCTGCTTTGACCACGAGTTGGTCAACACAAAGTTCTTTTGAACTTTGCAACGTGAGCGTAATCACGATGGTTATAGTCCCTTGTGACTATGCCTACTGATTACCACGTTGACTAGGCATAGTGATCAGTCGTAGTTTCGGTCAAAATGCGCCTTTATGCGTATTTTGCAACCAAACTACTCTTAGGTATCAAAACACTTTGTTTTGATATCAAAACCTGTTTTCTAACTTAGTTAAACATGTTCCAACATGTTTAGCTCGTCACTTTTAGTTTAGTGCTTGTTTAGAGTCGTAAGTCAAGCGGTCTAAACCACCGCTTAGACTTTCGAACTCGACCCGGTTGGTCGATCATTAGGATCCGACCAAGCATGTTTAGTGACCATAGTTGCATAGGGAATAACCTTTCGAGGGTATATGTAACAACCCTCAAAGAAACCGACACCTCGAATAAATTCCGACACCCTAATATATTTTAAAATATTTCTATATGTCTGTAAATACAACCCGTATGTGAAAACCGAGCCTGAAATACAATATAGTATTAAAAATAAATAAAAAACAAGAAATATTAAGTTGAGGCGGGCCGCGTAATCCCACCTCAACCCTTACGCGGGCGGTTTAAAGGTTAAAACCTGATTTCTTTGATTTTTAAGTTTAGGCGGGCCGCGTAAGACCCCCATTAGTTAATGCGGGCCGCGTGAGATCGGAAAGATGGCGCAGCCCGGTGATAACACGTGTCATCATCGTGGCAAGTCTAGACGCTGACCAGGATCACCTACGCTTTGACCGAGGATTGACGCGGGCCGCGTAGGCCCTGTGCTTGTGTTACGCGGGCCGCGAGAGGACCAGACTCAGCAACTATATAAGAAGGCCATCGGGTTTCATTCAGAATTGGTTCAAAATGGATTTCTTTCTCTCAAATCTGAATATTAGGCAATATAAGCGGGTATTATACCCCCCTAAATAGCGAAGTTCTGCTCCGTTGTAAGTATTATAACCCCTGGATACGTATTAGATACGCTGCCCGATTGATCTAGGGTTCCGTAACGGCTGTCGTAGTTCTGCCCGACGTAGTCGTTTGAATGCCGTCTCGGGGAGGGTATTACTAATGTTAAAATGGGTTATTATACTAACGCTTGTTCATTTGTGTAAATTATGGATTGTCACCAGGAAACCCTTACGAAAAATCTAAGACAGCAATGTGGGTTGATCCGCTTTTTGTTAACTGTTTTTACAAAACCTCATTTAATTAATTATATATGAAGTAGTTATTGAGTATTTGTAAGAATACAATTATCATGCGTATGTTGGGGTTTTGTATACAAAATTTGTTACCACCTGGTCAAGGAGTAACATTTCCACAAGTCGGGTTTGACAGTACCATGGATGTTAATTGTTATATCTTGGAAATAAATGTAATTGCGGGATCGCCCTCAATACTGTACACTGTGACTTTTTATTTAAACTTTATTAAACTGGGATTCACTCACCAGTATTTCCCACTGACAAATGTTTTTAAAACGCGTTTCAGGTAACAAAATATGAAAGCCAAATAGAAGCCAGCTGGACAGCACTGAAGGCTTGGAAAAGTGGCAATAAAGTTACCTAAAATAAAATAGATTTTTTACTAAATAAAATAGGATGTATTCCTATGAAAACGTGTGTACTATGAACTTGGGTTTACCCCATTTGTTTAATACTATGAAAATGTGGTATTTTACTCTGATCAAATATTTCCTAACTACGGTCCTGATGAAAATTTTCGCAGCCAAATTAGACAATACGAGATACCACCAACACTGGCTCGCGGCCACCCGTTCCCTGGGTTGTGGGATCGGGGGCAGCGACATTATACCTTATGGTCACCTAGTTTAAGTAGTTGTATGATAAGTAGTTTATATGCCTTAGGAAAATGACCAAAATGCCCTTTTCATGCATAATTGGATTTTAAGCATATGTAACTTAAACTTTTGTCACTTAGCTGATTATGCAACATAATTAAACATGATTAGGCATATAATACTTGTCATAGGACTAGTTAGACATCTCGAACGCGCGTTTGTGCGAACGACGCGTTAAAGTAGCGTAAGCTACCTTAATGGGTCGTAAGGGGTCGTAAGCACTTAGGATAGGTTCCGTTTTAGAATGTAGGCTTTGTTAAACCATGTCATATGAGTTCCAATACTCATTTGGTTTACGAAACCTCATCCTATCCAATCTTCCGATTTAGGTCCGGTTTATTTACATAGTTACCTATATTAGGTGCCGTTTGATTATGTGATCCCTCTAGCATTGCTTGGTTGTTATTCAAGACTTCTAAGCAATCTCAACTGAGTACATAGTCCCCTCTTTTACTATTTTCAATGTTTTGGGGTGAAACATGTGTACCTAATTGTTATGGTAACAATCCTCAATAAACTGACACCCTCATAATATTTTCCGACACCCTAATATATTTTAAATACCCTTATATGTCTTTAAATACACCCCGTATGTGAAAACCGAGCCCGAAATATGTTATAACATTTAAAATAAATAAAAAACAAAGAAAATTAAGTTGAGGCGGGCCGCGTAAGGCCACACCTTTTGTTGACGCGGGCCGCGTAAAGCCACACCTTTAGTTGACGCGGGCCGCGACAAGGCAGGCCACCCACCCTCCTCCGGAAGCCACCACGTGGTGACACGTGGCGAAGCTAGGGTGGTGACACCTCAAGGCTACGCTGTTGACCGGGTTAACGCGGGCCGCGTAAACCCTGGTTTCGTGTTACGCGGGCCGCGAGAGGACCAGACTCGGCAACTATATAAGAAGGCCATCGGGTTTCATTCAGAATCGTTCATTTCTTTCTTTCTAAGCGAATTTCTGAAGTTATTAGCATAATATTCGAGTATTATACCCCCTAATTAGCGAGGTTCTGCCCCGTTGTAAGTATTATAACCCCAGTTTCGTACAAAATACGCTGCCCGGTTGATTTAGGGTTCCGTAACAACTGTCGTGGCTCTGCCTGACGTAGTTGTTGGAATACCGTCTCGGGGAGGGTGTCATTAATATTATCAAAGGGTTATTATACTAACCTATGTACATTTGTATAAATTATAGATTAATCCCAGGAAACCCTTACGCGAAGTCTAAGATAGCAATGTGAGTTTATCCAATTTTTGTTAAACTTTTTGTAATATTTTACAAAACCTTAATGCTTTACAATGTGATTAAGCGGTGATTGAGTCTTTGTAGTTCTTCAATTACTGCCGGTATGTTGGGGTTTTGTATACAAAATGTGGAACACGTTACCATTGGACGATGAGTTAGCCAATGTGTAATATGACCCACCAGTCAGGATTGACCGTACTGAATGAGTAATTGTGTAGAAATAAACAATGTGATCGCTCTCAATATTGTGTTAATTGATAAAATATTTCTTGATTAAACTGGGATTCACTCACCAGTATTTCCCACTGACAAATGTTTTTAAAACGCGTTTCAGGTAACACAATGTGACAGCCAATTAGTAAAAAAGCCAGCTGGAGAGCACTGAAGGCTTGGGAAAAATATGGCTATAAAAGTTACCTAAAAGACGATGTTTTAAATTCAATAAAATAGGGTTGATCCCTACAAACATGTTGTAATAAGAAACTTGGGTTTTACCCATGTGATTACTAATATCAAATGAGGTGGTTTTACTCTGATAAACATTTCCTAACTACGGTCCTGATGTAATTTCCGCTGCCAAATTAACCAACTGATACCACCAAAATTCTGGGTTCGCGTCCGCCCGTTCCCGGGACAGATAAGGGATCGAGGGTTGCGACAGAAGGTGGTATCAGAGCCTAGCCACTGGTCTAAGCCAAAGAAGTGTTCTGCTGACACTTAAAGTTTAAATTTTGTGTTAGGAAATAAATTATGTAATTATGTGTTTTGTGTTATTTGACTATTTGTTAGTTTACAGTATTAGTGATCAAGGACCCTCAGACATGTGTCGTCAGTTGTCTGATTCACCTAGGAGTGAAGGTACCTCTTCACAGCCTGCCCTTTCTGGGTATTCTGCTGATCAGGAAGAAGGAATGTATGCCTTTAAAGCTCAGTCGGAAGAGCCATTCCCTCATAAAAAGAGAGGATGGTTCAGTAAGGAAGCATTTGCGCGTAGGAAAAGAATGCGAAAGTTGCAACAGCAAAGAATTCTAGCAGCTGCTAAGCGAGAGTCAGATGCCCATACACAGGATATGCTTAATAGAAGCCTAGCTAATTTCCATATCCTAGCCACAACTGCTGCTGACCCAAGTCTGGAACAACTAGTAGCCCCACAACCCTTACCTTTAATTCCCACTCAACCAATGGAAGTAGAAATGCATGATTTTAACCCTGAGGAGATACCTAGGATACCAGCCCCTAATCCTTTAGATCCAAATTATGATCCATGGTTTGACGATCTTAGGGATTATGTGCCACGATATCACTTAAATGAAGAAACCTTGCCGAACATAGCAGCGTATCCAGGTCTGGACCCTCTAGATCCCTATTTTGACAATGATGAATACATTAGGGAGATTTTGGAAAATCCATACCCTCAGGAGAATCCAGTACCTCAGTACCCATAGCCAATCCCAGTACCTGCACCCCAAATGAGTGCAGAGAATTTGCAAGAACTCAGAAATTTTGGAGAAGAAATCATAGAAAGTAGCGAGAGGATGAGATATGTAGGAGAGCAACTCATATGGAAATACGATGAACGTCAGATGGATTTCAGGGGAAATCCATATCCATGAAGGCAATAGTGAAGTTGGTAATAAATAAAATATGTGTGTAATAATAATAAATCTATCGTAGTATAGACCACTCTGTGGTTAACGAGGCATAATAGTATTGTATTTTAATTCCTGTTTAGTGTGTAGTTGACGCATACTATATAGAAAAGAGTAAAGTCGCAATGCACGACGTTTTTGACCAATATGTGTGTTATGTGGATTGTTAGTTAAACTATTTAATTATTCTATTAATGATTGGTAAATGTTTAAAATTCAGATGGCCGACGAAGGAAATCAAGGAAATCTGAATAATGATAACCAGAGTAACATTAACGTGGTTAATGAGAATCCAAGCATCAATAACAATGGAAATCAAGTGGATAATAGTGCTATCCAACACACAGTCGCACAAGGAATAATAGATGCAATGCCATATATTATTCAAACAATTAAGGAAGCCGATAACAAGAGTAAACATGATAGCAAGTGACCCTCTGAACCTGAAAACAGCGTGAAAAATGGACCTGTACTTCAAATGCCCATTCCCAAAAGAAGAAGAACCGTGTCTTACGGCTGTTCTTATAAAGAATTCTGGTCTTGTAAACCAATGGAATTCTCGGGCAACGAAGGGGCCATTGCAACCCTACGCTGGATAGAGAAGACTGAGGCAATCTTAAGAATAAGCAAGTGTGCTGAAGAAGATAAGATAATGTTTGCTTCTAATCTGTTTAAGAATTCAGCACTAGAATCGTGGAACACTATCCTCCAATCAAGAGGAAGTGATAGAACATACAATATGGAATGGGAGGAATTTAAGGACAAGGTAGAAAGGAAATTTTGCCCACCCAATGAGAAGGAACATATAGCAAACAAATTCCTAAACCTTAGGATGACTGGTGTAGATAGTAAGGGATACACTAAATTATTCTTTGAATATGCTAGAATAGTGCCAACTCTTGCTTCACCTGAACCAGTGTTAATCTCCCGTTATATCTGGGGATTAATCGGAGAGATAAGACACGTAGTCAAGGCAGCTAGACCTCAAACCATAGAAGAAGTTGTAGAACTAGCAAATACCTTGACAGATGAATTAATCCGTACCCAAGAAGAGGATCAAAGGAGGAACCTAACCCAGAAGCTCACACAAGAATTTCGTTCTGGTAATCGTGGGAAAAATATAGGTTCTACCTCTACACCTTACTGTAAGAATTGCAAAAGGAAGCATTTAGGAAGATGCTCCATATACTATAACTTTTGCAAAATATCGGGACATAAGGAAGAAGACTGCAGGAAGAAAGCTAACAACAGGATATGTTACAATTGCGGAGAACAAGGTCATATCAAGCCTAACTGCCCGAAATTAGCTCCAGCTACAAACAACAAGAATACCAAAAATGCTAGAGCATTTGTTCTAACGGCAGAAGAAGCAAAGATGATCCCGGATGTGATCACTGGTACGTTTTTAGTTAATGATATTTTTGCTAAAGTATTATTTGACTCTTGTGCAAACCAAAGTTTTATTAATACTTCATTTTGCAAATTACTTAAGCAGTCATTAACTAAACTACCACAAGAGTGTCTAGTAGAGACAGCTAATGGAGAAACTGTTAGGATTTCTGAAATCTTGCAGGGAGCAAGCATAGAAATTTTAAATCAGAAGTTTATGACAAACCTTTATCCTATGAATCTGGCAGGATTCGATGTTGTTCTAGGAATGGATTGGTTAATAGCCAATAAAGCCAGTATTTTATGTGATCAAAAGTCAATTCAAGTAAATTCACCAAAAGGTGAAAAAATCACAATTAAAGGAGATAAACCATCTAGATTCACGAAATTCATCTCTGTGATGAAAACTGCAAGTTATATAAGAAAAGGTTCTATAGTGTATTTGATTTCTATAATCACTAACACTAAAGGAAAAGAACTAAAAGACATCCCAGTAGTATCCCAATTTTCAGATGTTTTTCCAGAAGAATTGCCACGGCAACCTCCAGACAGAGAAGTTGAATTCAGAATCCATCTGATACCAGGAACAGCACCGATTGCCAAAACACCTAACCGTTTGGCACCTGCAGAAATGCAAGAATTGAAGAAACAATTAGATAAATTGTTGGAGAAAGGATTTATACAGCCAAGTTCGTCGCCATGGGGAGCACCGATTTTATTTGTTAAAAAGAAGGACGGGTCAATGCGTATGTGTATTGAATACCGTGAGTTAAACAAGGTCACGATTAAGAATCCGTATCCGTTACCAAGAATCGATGATCTGTTCGATCAACTACAAGGAGCTCGATTTTTCTCAAAAATCGATTTAAGGTCAGGATATCAACAATTAAAGGTACAGGAAGAGGACATTCCTAAGACCGCATTTAGAACAAGGTATGGCCATTATGAATTTGCTGTCATGCCATTTGGTTTAACCAATGCCCCAGCTGCATTTATGGACATAATGAACCGAATATGTAAGCCATATTTGGATAAATTCATAATTGTTTTTATAGATGATATTCTAATTTACTCTAAGAGTAAAGAGGAACATGCAAGGCATTTACACACACTTTTAAGTTTATTAAGAAAGGAAAAGCTTTATGCTAAATTTTCAAAGTGCGAGTTTTGGTTAGAGCAGGTACAGTTTCTCGGACACCTAGTCAATCATGAACGAATTCATGTGGATCCAACAAAAATCGAGGCGATTATTAATTGGAAAATCCCTGAATCACCAACCGAGGTTAGAAGTTTCTTAGGATTGGCCGGTTATTATAGAAGATTTATTCAAGATTTTTCTAGAATAGCCATTCCCTTAACTAAGCTAACCTATAAATCTGTTAAGTTTGAATGGGGATTAAAACAAGAAGAAGCCTTTAGAATCCTTAAGCAAAGATTAACCCATACACCCATACTAGCGTTACCAGAAGGAGCTGAAGACTTTGTAGTCTATTGTGACGCTTCTAAATTAGGTTATGGATGTGTATTAATGCAACGTCAAAAGGTTATAGCCTATGCATCTAGACAACTTAAGAATCATGAAGAGAATTATTCAACCCATGATCTAGAATTAGGAGCTATAATTTTTGCTCTTAAGATTTGGACACATTACCTTTATGGTAGTAAGCTTACCATATTCACTGATCATAAGAGTTTAAGGTATGTCTTTGAACAAAAGGAATTAAATATGAGACAAAGACGCTGGATGAAATTTCTTAGTGATTATGATTGTGATATCCAGTATCATAAAGGAAAAGCAAATGTAGTTGTTGATGCTTTAAGCCGAAAGTATCATGAAAAGCCAAAAAGAGTACGTTCTCTTAAATTAAATCTTCAAGTAGATTTAAATGATAAGATAAGAGAAGCACAGGAATCAGTAATCAAGGATGATACTGAAAAATTAAAAGGTATGCTAAAAGAATTAGAACAAGGAACAGATGGAATTTGAAGATTCCATAAGAAGAGAATGTGGATACCTAAATTAGGAAACCTACGTCATCATATATTAGAAAAAGCCCATAAGTCCAAATATACGATGCATCCAGGAAATGATAAAATATACCAGGATTTAAGAAAGAATTTCTGGTGGATAGGAATGAAAAAGGACATAGCAGACTATGTTTCTAAATGTTTAACCTGTTCACAAATCAAAGCAGAACACCAGAAACCCTCAGGATTGTTACAACAGTTAGAAATGTCAGTGTGGAAATGGGAATTTATAACAATGGATTTTGTTACCAAATTACCCAAGACAAAGAAAGGCAATGATACAATTTGGGTGATTGTAGATAGGCTAACTAAGTCAGCTCATTTCCTACCAATGAAAGAAACTTTCAGTATGGAACAGTTAGCTAAATTGTATGTAAATGAAATTATTTCTTTACATGGAATACCTTTATCAATTATTTCTGATAGAGATAGCCGATTTACCTCTCATTTTTTATCAAGTTTCCAAAAAGCAATGGGAACCAAGTTAAATCTAAGCACAGCTTATCATCCTCAAACAGACGGACAAAGCGAAAGAATAATTCAGACAATGGAAGACATGCTTAGAGCTTGTGTAATTATTTTGGAGGTAATTGGGACGATCACTTACCTTTAATAGAATTTTCTTATAATAATAGTTATCACACAAGGATCAATGCTGCACCATTCGAAGCACTTTATGGACGAAAGTGCCGAACCCCAGTCTGTTGGGAAGAAATTGGGGAAAAGCAACTATCTGGACCTGAGATAGTGCAAGAAACAACTGACAAGATTATTCAAGTCAAGGAACGACTGAAAGCAGCACGTGATCGACAAAAGAGCTATGCTGACAATCGACGCAAACCGTTGGAATTTCAAGTAGGAGATAAAGTATTATTGAAAGTCTCTCCTTGGAAAGGAGTAGTAAGATTCATCAAAAGAGGAAAGCTAAGTCCCAGGTATATTGGACCTTTTGAGATTATTAGAAGAATAGGACCTGTAGCCTATCAACTACAACTGCCAGAGGAAATGGCAGGAATACATGATGTGTTTCATGTATCTAATCTCAAGAAATGCTTAACTGATGAATCACTGGTAGTACCTCTTACGGATATAGTGGTAAATGAACAACTCAAGTTTGTAGAAAGACCTCTACAGATTGAAGACAGGAAAGTCGAAAATCTCAAGCACAAGAGATTAGTTCTGGTCAAAGTAAAGTGGGACTCCAAAAGAGGACCTAAGTACACATGGGAGCTTGAATCTGAAATGCAAAGGAAATATCCGCAATTGTTCCAATAGATCTCGAGGACGAGCTCTAAAACAAGGTGGGGAGGATGTAACAATCATCAATAAACCGACACCCTCATAATATTTTCCGACATCCTAATATATTTTAAATACCCTTATATGTCTTTAAATACACCCCGTATGTGAAAACCGAGCCCGAAATACGTTATAACATTTAAAATAAATAAAAAACAAAGAAAATTAAGTTCAGGTGGGCCGCGTAAGGCCACACCTTTAGTTGACGTGGGCCGCGACAAGGCAGGCCACCCGCCCTCCTCCGGAAGCCACCACGTGGTGACACGTGGCGAAGCTAGGGTGGTGACACCTCAAGGCTACACTGTTGACCGGGTTGACGCGGGCCATGTAAACCCTGGTTTCATGTTACGCGGGCCGCGAGAGGACCAGACTCAGCAACTATATAAGAAGGCCATCGGGTTTCATTCAGAATCGTTCATTTATTTCTTTCTAAGCAAATTTTTGAAGTTATTAGCATAATATTCGAGTATTATACCCCCTAATTAGCGAGGTTCTGCCCCGTTGTAAGTATTATAACCCCAGTTTCGTACTAAATACGCTGCCCGATTGATTTAGGGTTCTGTAACAACTGTCGTGGTTCTGCCCGACGTAGTTGTTGGAATACCGTCTCGGGGAGGGTATCATTAATATTATCAAAGGGTCATTATACTAACCTATGTACATTTGTATAAATTATAGATTAATCCCAGGAAACCCTTACGCGAAGTCTAAGATAGCAATGTGAGTTTATCCAATTTTTGTTAAACTTTTTGTAATATTTTACAAAACCTTAATGCTTTACAATGTGATTAAGCGGTGATTGAGTCTTTGTAGTTCTTCAATTACTGCCGGTATGTTGGGGTTTTGTATACAAAATGTGGAACACGTTACCATTGGACGACGAGTTAGCCAATGTGTAATATGACCCACCAGTCAGGATTGACAGTACTGAATGAGTAATTGTGTAGAAATAAACAATGTGATCGCTCTCAATACTGTGTTAATTGATAAAATATTACTTGATTAAACTGGGATTCACTCACTAGTATTTCCCACTGACAAATGTTTTTAAAACGCGTTTTAGGTAACACAATGTGACAGCCAATTAGTAAAAAAGCCAGCTGGAGAGCACTGAAGGCTTGGGAAAAATGTGGCTATAAAAGTTACCTAAAAGACGATGTTTTAAATTCAATAAAATAGGGTTGATCCCTACAAACATGTTGTAATAAGAAACTTGGGTTTTACCCATGTGATTACTAATATCAAATGAGGTGGTTTTACTCTGATAAACATTTCCTAACTACGGTTCTGATGTAATTTCCGCTGCCAAATTAACCAACTGATACCACCAAAATTCTGGGTTCACGTCCGCCCGTTCCCGGGACAGATAAGGGATCGGGGGTTGCGACAGTTATGTTCATGATTTCAAAGTATAATTGATTATACATATTAGTACTTATCTTTTGACAAACCGAATAATTATTTATGGTTTAAACACTGATTTTTCAAAGATTATAAAATTAATTGTTGAATTGTACTTATTTATGTTCACCAGACCGATTGGTAGTATGATATAGCGCTATAGGATTAGACACCCCATTCCTGTTGTCATGGAATGTCAGAAACCGATATTTTTATCCAAATAGAGATTGCCTTTGTGGTATTTCTATAGTCTCAATTGGTGTAGTTTGATGCACTAAGGTATGGTTGAATTCTTTAATCACATTTTTATTGTATATTTTGTTATACTCCCAAAAGTATAGTATGATATACTCTCATGTGTGATATTGTACAAAACAACATATATTTTGTTAATTACTAAAAACATAGTTTGATATGTTATTTATAAAACCAAAGCATAGTTTAATATGTTATTTATAAAACCAAAGCATAGTTTAATATGTTATTAATAAAACCAAAGTATACTTTTGATATACTACTGAAAACTGTTATTTTGACGACTAAAGTATATTAAATATACTATCTGTTTGACTATTTTGGAACTGAAATATATTTTAATATATTACTTATTCGACTTTCTTAAAACCAAAGTATATTTTCATGTATACTACAAACCTTTTTGTAAAATATTGTTATACAAACTCATTTTACTTAATTATTTATTTATACATCTTTCTTTTATATCATTTGTTTTCTTATCACTTGATATATGATTTATAAAAGAAAACATTTTTAAAGTTCATGACTATTTTGTTAAAACATTCTTTTAAACCTACAAGTCATGAATCCTATTTTCAATAAAACCTATGTAACTCACAGGCATTTTTATGCCGACGTACCTATTTTTACACATGTTTCAGGAGCTACTATGTGATGATTGTTGATACATGCTATACATAGGATGGACTCGTGCCTTAGCGACTTTAAAACTTGAAAGACAATAATTGTATTTATTTCATTTGTAATAAAACAATGTGTTCAATAATGCAATAAAACGAAATTATTTAATACATGGTTATGAAACAATGATTCTGTTACAACACTCCCCGACGTTTCCGCCACGTTTTTGTTGTTTTACGTGGTCGGGGTGTGACAGAAAAGTTGGTATCAGAGCCAATGGTTATAGGGAATTAGGTTATTAGTAATGCTTTGACCTAGACTATAACCTTCCTAGGACCCTAACACAAGTTATCTTGTGTTTAGTTTTAAAACAATACCATCACTTATCCTTAGGTGACAACCACAATAAGAACACAAATTTCGAATCCGCTTTGAAAACCAATCATCTGTTCTAGGATGATTTATTATAAGGTTTTGAACCTTCAAAGTTTTAAAAATCTCTTCCAAGTTTGGTCTAAATAATGTGAACACGTGCAAACTGGAAGGGTAGGTGCATGTACCCTGAGTCTTCTGTCTAAGGCTAGAGTGTTCGTACAAATCCGCAGTATCGGACCAGTCACTCTTACCTGGGAACTCTTGGGGTGAGTGTCCACTTATAGGCGAGCATGTCTTCGCGATACATTATATTGACCCATTTACTTTGATTAGTCACCGTCTCATTTGTTTGCCTTAGGTAACAAACAAATGATCGCAATTTCTATGAGTTATCATTCTGTTTTGATTATCCGATACCATTTCACTTGCTTCCTCCCATATCTTTCATTACCTTCATGATGCCTCTTCATCGCCACAATAATGTCCGAACTAGGTGCTGCAATTGCCCAACAATTTGACGTCGTACTTCAGAGGACCGTTGATTTAGCTATCACCATAACTCGCCTCAGGGATGAAGTCATACAAGGGAACTGCTCCTTGGAGCAATCAATGCAACCGTCATCATCCGAATCAGATACCCTTTTTCAAATGTACCCACGGTGGACGATGGGGACATTTGGTTGACCTGTGCCGTTTTGCTATCCAAAACCAAGCTGTTGCAAATCCTGCCGCTGCTCAAACTCCAAATTCTGCTTCATATGTCGCCTTGGCATATCTAGTACCTCAACCTCATGAACTTTCTACCTTATGTATCGACTTAAGCACGTTTAGTGCAAGGTTTCGAAACACCTTTCGTTACACAAATCCCAAAATCCAAAATAGGATCTTTCTATCCTCATAATTAGATCCTCATGGATAAATATCGCTCAAATTGGAGCCCTTAATTGAATTATTCGTATGCCTTAATACGTATATTACGATTCAATAAGGACAAAGCCGAATTCCTATTAAGATCTTTCTATCTCCATAGTTAGATTCTTGAAGATGATTATAGTGCCAAATGAAATCCACGGATTGGATTCCTGGTATGCTTTAAATACCCATGTCCAAAGATAACAAATTGAAGATCAAGTTAAACAATTATGTGATTTCTTTGATGTCTTGTGTTTTTCGTATGATCCGAATGTTCATTATCCAAATCCTCATAGAATCTTCCATATCTCCATATGAGGGATTCATAGTAGGATACCCAAAGGTACTACCTTAAATCCTAAATGGGCTTCTACGTTATAGTTAAGTCCCTTGGATTATAAAGTACTATTCTATAATTGGACCCCTTGAGTGGTCTAGTTAAACAGATTAATTCAAAAATCTGGATAGGAATATCATGTGATGATATAATTGAAAAGATCCCTTAAGTGGTCATTTTAAGGAGATCGTACGACGGTCTAGTTAAGGAGATCATGTGTTGATCTAGTTAAAAAGATCGTTCGTTAATCTAGTTAAAAAGATCCTTTGGTGGTCTAGTCAAGTCACTTCATGTTTATTCGATTGATTTTCCCCTACGCTTTATGAAATGAACTGTGCAAGGAATTACATAATTATGGATGCAAACATAATTATGGAATTCAGTGCACAAAAACCACAGCAAGTTTTGTCATGTGTTAAGACCTATAGTGATAAGAATAACGAAACGGGAACAATGTAAAAAGGGGCATGGTGGATACGCCGCTGGTACTTCCTATATATAAGTGTTCCTTATTACATTGCGAACGTAGCGTTATTTAAGTTACTAGAAGTCCTTGACCTTGGCCAATGTCATTTTATATTACACTCTCCGACTCTGATTTCGAGCACACACAAGTTTCCTATGATAAGTCTTCATAAGAAACGTTCTTCTGTCCGTAGTTCGAAACTCCATGTTTTGTTACTACAAGGACTTCACTTCGACAGTTGACAATTTCGCTAAGAATCCAATCATGGCCCAGAGTTTTAATTAGCGTTCAAGGGATTTATTCGAAAGCGAAACAACCACAGTTGTCTTCATAAGTTTCCTCTAAAATTAAATTTCGGGACGAAATTTCCTAAAGTAGGGGAGACTGTGACACCTGTGTCACTTCAACCATCATACAAATACTAAACCAATGAAATATTGTGTTTCATTCTTGGGATTTGTATAAATATGTGTATCGTTTGCACATATTAATTCTTGTTCAATTTCGAGCTCTAAATCGCTTTCTAGAAGGTTATACGCGAACTAATGCGTAAATATAACCAGTTTAATGCAACAAACACTCCGGAACAGTGACATAGGCTTAACATACCTTAAATAACCTCTACATAACCTAGAAATAAGTTTTGGATGGTTTGGTGTGTTGAAATCAAGTTTATTCGATCGCATGGACTATTTGTGTCAAACTGCGAAAGTATGCCAATTCGTGTGGTAACAAACATTTCAGAACTTGATCATAAGTTAAAAATACCATAAATATCCTTTACATAGCTTAGAAATAGGCTTTGAGGTGTTCGGTATGCTAAAATAAACTTTTTGGTCATTCAGGGACTAAAAGCGTCAAAAAGTGCATAAGTTTGCATTTTCGCGCATATCTTACGTTCTGAATATATCTGGACATCCAAAAAATTTATGTAATCATTAAAATATTTTATTTTTAGTGATTGGCATGATGAAATTCCATTCGTCGCGTAGTTTGGATCGTTTTTGCGTTCGTTACGATTTCCGTCGTAATTAACCGAACAACGCAACCATACGACCAAACGAACCGACATCCATGATATTTCCGAGCATATTTCAGGTCCCCTACACTTTGACGACCTTGTAGAGCCTTGAAAATGACTTAACGGAGGTTAAATACGTCAAATACGCAAGTTTGGGTGTGCAGGGACTGTTTCTGACAATTTTTGAAAGTTGCAGCCTGGTGCTCGCGTCGCGCGACCACCCTTTGGTCTTGCTGTCGCGCCATGCCACCATGTGATCTGGACAGAAACCTCATTTTGTGCAGCAGATCCAATTTAAGGGACCATTTATGCCATTTTCTTGTTTTGGGGAGCAAGTTAACACCTCCCCAAGTAATTTTAGCTGGCCCATGACACATGTATGGCTATG
>JARYGA010017352.1:0-31503 GCA_030545235.1 Helianthus tuberosus | reverse complement strand
ATCGTATAGTAAACCGGGTTTGGGTTAAGTTCCTAAAGCTTGGATCAATACATTATATTTCTAACATATCTACATTGATTTCTCTACATATCCCTACCACAATAGGAAGGTGGTCAAAAAGGGAATTCATAATACGAATTCTTTTGTAATTGCTTTGAGATTTGGGGATGGCATCAATTCTACAACCCTCAGCAATTAGTAAGAACAAAATCGGTAATTGGTGCGGTTACCAATCGAGTAACATCACGAGTGGAAAGCTACCATGCCATGTAGCCATACTATAACATGAGGGAATTCTGATTATCGTATCATAAGAATGAGGTCCCTAATTATTGAACCCAATTGAGTATAGAAGCGATAACAATTTTGTAAAACATGACTAGCCACTGATTCATTTAACACCAATTACGCCAATCAACTTTGTACAACTCGCTCCATCAGAGGTCTAGAGACTCCATACCTATGCATCATACAGGAAATTTGTTTGGGGAGAGAGGAATAATTCTTCTTTTGATAGATTCATTACGGACTGACTTATATACCGGCGAAATCTTGCCTGTATTAGTCAAAGGATTGCTTATCATAAGTATGCTCCCTAATCACATGACTCACTCCACTAGAGTCTCAATTCTGGAACGATTGGGATAACTTTGCGATTGTAAAGAAGGAAATGATATGATGATGGTTCTCAATTTTCGTGGTTTTGCCAAAATTGAATTTAGGAACGATTGAATATCGTAGAATTCTAGGGTTGTAACGAACTATAGGTAAGTCTCCAAGTTAGATATAAAGTCTATTGTTATGCATTGAATTCGATTGAGCAATCAATTTCAATAATTTAGTACTTAGTTAACAAAAGGATTCCCTTTTTGAAATTGACATAGTTCACAAAAGTACGATCGAAGGATTTATCCAACCCTTCATCGAAATGACAGGGGTCAACACTTAGGTTGGTTGTTCAGTAATCAACTAAAATTAGTCAACGTACTTAGAGGATACTAATTCCGATTTACAACATGATTTCAAGGTTATCAATTTTCGAGGTCTGACTCCAGATTTCGTAAATAGACTTTTATGCGTACATAATGCCATAGTGAATATTTGAATCAGACTTTCTTTTTCCGCGGGGATGGAAAACTCCTAATGTTGAATAACAACGACATATAGTATTCTCTAATGAAGCACCATAACACATATATTCTCATAGGAATTACGATCAGGAGTATATGAATACACAGATAAAATTGTAGGAACTGAAGTCATGATTTAACAGAATCCCCTTGACTGAGAATGACTCAACTTAAATAAATCCTTCAGGAAGCATCGATATAGGGTACCGTATAAATCTTGGCGAACAAAGCCTAGATTACATCACTCACTACTGAATTATTCGAACAATTGATCGTAAGCATGAATTTCGCAACCACCCTCCTACCCTGTTAGAAAGTCCTTGCTAGGACGAGAGATTTGTAAGACTCGATGTGAGTCTTATTGATTCTCATTAATAATGGACAAAGTAGTTTATGTATATTTTCTGACTCCATAGTTTAATAGGTAATCCTAGGAGAGAAAGAGATTCATTATGTTCTCGGGATCGGGAAAAACGTTAACATGTTATTTTGAGTGTGAGAGCAAGACATTCTGTTTTCATTCCTGAATGGTCGACCAGGACCAACAGATATTGTGATACAAAAATCTTTATAGGAATGGCTCGAAGGAACTTGTATCATATACGTGATGTCCTAAACATTTCACAGGAACATCTGATCACGTTGAAGATTCAAGACTCATTACATGAGAATTTATTGAGTATAGAAGAACTCCTATCGTGACATAGTCCAAATAGAGCTAAGGAGGCGTTAAACTGTGACAGGAGTCATGGATACAGAAATGTTCCAGATATCGTCTCATTTCCTTACACAAGAAGTATCGATATCGCATACTATATAGTTAGCTGGCCGGACTCCATAGAGTTGGTCATGGACTTACAAGTTAAGAAAGAATCGTGGCGATTTAATAAAGGCGTCAAATGCCTCTCAACATGAAAGTCATCGTATGGTTCCTATATTCGTACCTAAACACATAATCGTGTAATCGACCGTTTCTTTGAACAATGAATTACTTCAAAGAGTGAATTGTAACATACCTTTCCAAGTAGAGGTCAAAGGAATGTTCAACCTTAAACAAAATTTAGTAATTCTTGTGAACACAATCTGATGGGTATATGTGATTGAAAAAATTGAATTCGAAACAGGGGTTCGCCTTCCATCATTTTGTCTACCGAATACAAATCAAGGATTACTTCACATGGTAGTACATTGTATCGTCAACCCATCCACTCTCTCCTATTCACAAAGGATAGACTTTGTATTGACCCGGCCTAAGCCGAACAGGTTCGGGGTTGATCTGAACGCGACTCTATCTTGACAAACTACAGAAGTTAATTAGATACGCACCGTATTGTAATACCACTGACTTAAACAAGGAATTAGAGCATAAGATAATTTAATTATGTATAGCAAGCACTAAGACCTCCAATTGCTTTAATAGGTCAAGGAAAAGTTAAGTAATGATCTGGTCGAAGCACCGTTGTAGTCCTTTTGTTTTCACAATTGAATCATGTTTCCAATAATGGTAACTAACCAGGTGTATAGTGGGATTGGGTCAGGAATCATTTAGAATTTAGAAGTAAGAATACAAAGATATGTGATTGTATGAGACTGAATGACAAGGGTTACAGGAACATTACTTTGTTTCACATACTCAATACTAACAGTGAGCATCCATGTCACGTTCGTTTTTGGATACATATCGCACAAAAGATAGAACTAGGATTTTCGTACTCATAATATTATCGCGAACAAGAATAGGATAGCCATATCATACACACGGCTAATGTTATCAGGTACCTCTTTCCTATGATGCATCTTCAACATCATCTCAGCACTACTTCGTTCGAATTCAACGCACGAATTTCACAATCATCTCTACCTGAGGACTAATTGCCACAAACTGCATATCTACTCTGCGCACTTTGGTTACATCACGACTTCCACCATTTCTAGAATATACGCAATTCAGTTGTTAATGGAAGGTTGTGATCGAGAACCATGGGAACGGAAGGAATAAGTGAATTTGTACCCAATTGGAATTAGGAGTTGGGAGACTATAGTTTTTGAAGAAGCACTAGTAAACAACTACATGGCGAGATAATTCGTTCCAGTCATTCCGGCCTTGTGTTATGATAAGTACACCTCCGGTGTATGTACCATCTTCTGTCACACCCCGACTCGCAGCGGAAGTAAAATATGGGATGCAACAGACACCTCTGATATAAGCACATTGTTTATAAAGATACTATATAAATTATTCAACTACAATTTCGATTACACTATTGATTACATACTACATGTATGTTACAACGGGCATGTTCCCGTGAACCACGTTAATCTTCTAAACACATGCTTCTATACATGTATTTACTTGTAAAGCGCGTCTTGAACAGCAACCTCAATTATCACACAACTCTCAAATTACCCGAAAAGCATGTTAAAGTTTTGAAAGGTCAACTACAAATGTTGGTGAGTTTTAGTGTTTTAGTTTGTATGAAATAGATGTAATTATAGTTCAAGTTTGGCACATTTGATTGAATATATACTGAGCCCACAAGTGAAGCCTTGACTGTTAACTCAACCCCGTGGTCCACCACCACGACACTGCCCCTGTGTAGCTATGGCTAGTACCCCATAGCCTATGCTTGAACATGTACAATTGTGTATGTATCTCATGGCGTTCCTGGCCATCGCATTTGGGTTTGTTGGACCAATAGTACTATTTACACATCCACCGGCCTACGGTTAATCACTTGGGTCTGTGGGGACTTTTCATGTACTACTGTTTACTCAGATAATTCACATCATGTCAGGTATATATGTGCACGTATAAACGTATGTAACATGCATTTCACCCCATGTAAAACAGGAAAACAGTTTGAAAACGGGGAAGTAAAACTCACCTAGTATATAAGCACCACAATCACAAGAGATGTATGTATTAAGGCTCTATCACTTCCTTCCTGATATCGGTTCGTGTTTGGTTAATTACTGAATACAGTTTTCAAATCATTAATTGAAATAACTCGAGTTCAGATGAGAATAATCATCTGAGAATTGACCTATAGCATAACTGTAGAGCTGTGGGTATTATCTTAGTGTTAGATTTCAGTTTGGCTTCCGGGCACCGTTTCGCGTGCCGGGAAAAGTCGTTTGTTTTAGATGTTCGGAAAGTAATATGATCATATCGAATGTACTAATGAGTTGTCCATTAGAAATGATTAACTTGCTATTAAGGGAGTTCGGTTGTTTGGGGATCCCAGGTTGCCCAAATTTAAATTTCCGTTTTCGCCGTCGGGTAATTGTCCGAACTAGCGTGTAATGTACTCTAAGTCCCCATTTTGTCCAGGAACAATCCAGAATGACTCTGGTGTTCCACTTATTGCCAGTTTAGTCTTTGGTCAGTTCGCGGTTCCGGCAGGTTCGGTATGCGTTTACAACTGCCGGTTTTGTATAAAATAATAAGATTTTTAATTCAAAAAAACATTATTACTCAATGTATATATGTTATAAATTCTGAAAATTTTTAGATAAGTTGATAAAAATATATAGAATTCTGGAAAAATATTTTAAGAATTTATGAAGTTAATTTATTAATTTTAATAAAATCATGAAAAACTGTATTTTAACCGAATAATTTGTGTCCATAATGATCCGACTTTCAAAAATTCCCAAAAATTCATAGAAGTGTACCAATATGTCCAGGAACTTCCTGGAAAATTTTGAGATTTTTCTGTATTCGTTATACCATGTTTCCGGCTACTAAAATTCTCAACAATGCGATTTTTGAAACCCAAGTAAAACTCATTCAATGATGCCCAAAATTTTTGGTATCTTCTCCATTTTAAGCTTAACCTTCCTGTAATTTTTGGTGATTTATTGAGCTAGGTTAGTATTTTATCCGTAATTATTCCTTTAAAAAAGTTAAAAATTCACTAAAAATCACCAAAAATTCAGAAAATTCTAAAATTTTAATCTAGTCTTACATTCACCATAGTTGAGTAGCCTGCAAATTTCAAGTTCATTGAATACCCACGGACAAAGTTATGCTATAAACAATTCTGTATATCCTAGATTCGATTTTCAGAAGTTATACCTAGCGTAATTCGCGTTTTTACGCAACCTTTGTGTGTCCAGAAGCAAGCTAAGCTCATTTTAAGTACCTATACACCATAAACAATACCAATATGCATAAACCCATGTCAATCAAGCCTTAGAACACTTCTTTTTCGATTAGGATTTGTTATGTTCGTTTCTTGTCGAATACTTTGTGTTTTGGTATTATAATCTGATGTTTGGCATCACCAATTTTCATGGTTTAAACTTAGGGTTTTTGTGAAATTTCATGTTTTTATGCATTAATCCACATGATAACATGATTAAAAGGGGTTATACCTTTGAAATTCTGATTGATCTTGATTGTTCCAGCAGTATTTCAGGTTGTATGTGTGTTCTAAGGTGTAAACTTGGTGTGGAAATGAAATAAAATAAGTAAAAAAGGACTTTTAAAGCCTAAAAAAGGCATATGGAACATTATGGAGGGTTATTGGCCCTTTGACTTGGTCAAAGGCTGCCCTAGGCCCTTGTGGATCAGTATTAGGTGTGTTTTTACATTTAGGTTCGTTTTCGGGTCGTAAACGCGTCCTGGGTGCGCCAAATGGGCTCTTTTTCGCGCGTTTTTTCACGTTTTAAAAACCGAACCCACCGACAACGAAAACCGAACACTTTGATATTTTGAAATAGAGAAACTTATATTTATGTTAAATAAGTGTTTTTAGGCTTGACTGATTGTTCGTTGCATGTTTGGTTGTTTCTGTGTGCGTTAAATCGAATAAGTTTCGTTAACCGGAAACTGCCTCGTTTAACGTGCCCTTTCACAATAAGGCTTCAAATCTTAGGTCACGGTCTATGTCTCATGTCTAAGTAATTCCGTACTCTTAGAATCGTCCATAACACTATCGTTTATGTCTAATTCGAGGTTATTCGGTTTGTGCACTATTAAACGGTAAGCCTTCGTTTAACATGTTTTCTACACCCTAAGGTATCCTGCTCGCACTGTTTGTCATTATTGATCATGTACTACTCATAACGTACCCTTGGATTCACCATAACCACAATTTGTATCGTTCCATGAGTCGTGTAAGTAGTATGTATAATTAGGGTTCAAGCGGAATTAGGGTTTTAGGATTTAATTCATCGTAATTACTCAGGCATCACTACAAGCATTATAATTCCAATTTATCCACTAACGCACTTATGTCATACTCTATAATCCATGTATTAGGTCATTCGTATTCCCAGAGTCATCCAACCACGCACAATTGCGTACGATTCAGTCTGTAACGCACTACATCAATTTAGGGTTTTCAGTGAACTTTTGTACATAACATAATTACTGTTTTGTATTGTACGTTCTATCAAGCATATATCAACACATTTTCAGACTCAATTCTTCAAGAATCTAATTGTATGCACATCGTGTCCTGTCATCAAGGACTAACAACAATTAGGGTATACCAGGATTTCACAGTTGTCACACCCAACCACCGGGACGCATGCTCAAGAGGAATGATTTCACCTTTGATTTGCTCGGTATGTTTTAATTACCCGTCCAGTTGGTCAACCCAAACCCTACCGTGGTTACCAAATAATATCAGTCTCATAGTCATTCAAATCACATGTTTTGCAAACAGTAAGTCATGTAATCACATGTTTTGCACACAGTAAGTCATGTATGGTTACACATTCGCATCTAGCAATAAGATCACATACCGAAATATCGAACTAGTCCACATTCCATACACATGTCACTTAACGTTAAACATTATAGTTATCATGCAACTACCGTATTGTATAAACAAAATACTCATCAACGCATACATTCAATTTGTCTACTGATCCCATCTGTCCACTCCTACGGCGAACAACCCAAGCGAAATATCCTATGTTTCGTCGAGTCCATGTGTGACGAAAGTCCACAAGTTTCGTCGAGTTCTATGTGTGGAGAAACATAATATGTTTCGTTGCCCCTCATCATGTCACACCCTGACCGCGTAAAACAACCAATCGCGGCGGAATCGTCGGGGAGTTGTAACAGAATCATTGTTTCAAAACACACGGAAATTTGAAGTTTCGTTTTATTAAGCAATAAATATTTACATCGTCTGGGAATCTAAATAAACAAGTTAAACTTAGTCTATCATTGTTATTAAGTCACTAAGGCCTCATCCAGTCCTATGTGAGCATGCATCCTAGCAATCAACATCATTCAACAACACCTGAAACATATGTGAAAAAAAGTCAGCAAAGAAATGTTGGCGAGTACATAGGTTTTTTAGAGTGTCGGATTCATGGCTAGTTTACATGTTGAAATTCTTAATTAAAAACCGTGTTTTGAAAAGTATTGTATTGCGACATAATTAACCAACTCAAATCAAGTTGGTTATAATTTATAAAATCTCGTAGCCAGGATTATTAACCCAAAACGTTTATTTAATAAAATCTCGTTAATAAAACTTGTTAATAATTCTCGTTCATAAAACTCGTATAGTTTATATCACTTCGAACACCTCGTTTGTGTGACATCGTTTCAAATCGTTTACCCAAGTGAACTAAATAACGCTACGGTATGTAATATGATGAAAACATATATATATAGGAAGTACCAGCGGCGTATCCACCATGCTTTCATCACATCACACCCGTCCCGTTATCTAAACACTAACCGAAAACCAATCGTTTACCAAAATCGTTTAATTTGTTAAAAACCGCTTTAGTCGTTCAAATCATTCTCGTTTTAAATTGTGAAACTACTTTTGATTGTCTCACTAATAACATCCAAACCTCCATGACTCGACTTTCTCGCCTATCGCTTCTTGCATTAATAAACCACCAAAGGGTAAATTAACAATCACAGATTTAGTCGTTACCCACCTAACCCACACATAACCATGGGTGAAGTCTGATAACGGGATTTGTCAGATCCTATGGTACCATAACCTAATACTGGTCGGTTCGGCCAAAATTAATGAATGTCATTCGTTATGTAACTACAACCAACAAGCTCGTTCACATTATTGAAATCGTTATTTTTTTAATATAAACCATCTCAATCGTTTTGAAACCATCGTTGAAATATTGAAATCGTTTGATACATATGAATCACCCCAAAACAATCGAAAACAGTAAAAAGAGGGGATCTATGTACTCACCTTTGGGTGCGTTTTTTATATGTTAACACAATCACTCAAATTGTTTATTCGTCCTAAATTAGATAAGAATGATTTAATAATCAAAAACCCACAAAAATACCAAAGTTTCTCCGATACTTAGAATTTTCACATAACTTTGAGATTTCTCGAAAAGTTATTATTTTTTATTATTTTGGGTGTATTTGTATATATGTACTCGAGCGTAACACACATAATCTTGTCAACACTAACATCATACACATATAGTAAAACACATAGCACGTTGTAACACATAAAATTTACCCATGAACAACCCATTATAGTGTATGTCGAAAAACACTTATTTTAGCGATTCGGTGACATTTTTGGGCGTCGGAAGTCACGTATGACTAACCAAACACCAAGTAAACTTAATATAAGTTAAAATACTTATTTTTATACCAAATATATCAGTTTGGTTACTAATCTAAAACAGTTTTGCAAAAATACTCCGAAAAGGCGATTTTCGACCGTTTTACCGCATAGTTTTGCATCAAACGTTACCCGAACCATGCCAAATCGAAACGACTTGAAATTTTGACACAACCCATGTTATTTACTGAATAAAATAATGGTTGTACTCATGATAGTGCAGGTCTTAAACAAAGCGCATAAATCATGCAAATTTCACTTAATTTACCACTTTTTAAGCTATATGTACAACATGCAAAGCTATCAAACCTATGTCAAAGTTTTATGTCCTTATAATATACCAAATAATGTTATTTTTAGTGTTTGTGACCTGGTCTAAAACAGTTTTTGTCATATAACCATTTTTCATCATTTCTTGAGTTTTAAATCAACATATTTTCACATGTACAAGTGCCTAAAGCGTACTATCATAGCAACATCAATTTTTATGAGTTTAAAAGCATCAAATATGAGATTTATTCAGGTCTATTTGCTGATGTATTTGGTCCTTTAACATAGCATACATAAATCACCAAATACTTGCATTTTTACCACCATTCAAGAACATGTAACACTTAAACAAGTACTTTATCAAAATAAAGCTCAAAACTCAAACACATGAGTATATGTGTACGGTTACACACATATATATATACATATCATTTTTTTAGTTTGTAACAAGACCCTTTTTATTTTAGATTTCAAGTTTAGTGAAAATCCCAAGATTCAAGAGAAACTTCAAATCATCAAGAACAACCAAGAATCAAAAGTATGATTTAAAAATAAGTGTTATACCTTCAAGATTCAAGTAGGTTGTGGGATGAGACTTTGATGATAGGAAGCTTGAATCACTTGAGAACACCTTGGAATCACCTTTAGATATTCACACTAACTTGAAGGTTGCTAGAAAGGGAGTTTGAATGTGAAGAACAAGACTTGAAGATTTGAAGATAGAGAGAGAGAGATGGGGACGGTTGGGAGGGAGGAGAGAGAGAGGAGATTGTTGAGTGAAGTGATCTTGGTTAGATTATGCAAAGATATATAGAAGATATGGAAGTGTTAGGAATGTGGCATGCACTAACAAGTGTCAAAACAAGATCAAAGATGATATTTCACAATCTAAGAAAATATTTGGTGGGTCCATCTAGATATAGAACCGTAAATTAGATGGGGGAGGGGGTCCATGTGTAACTTTTTTTATATAAACATGTTATATGTAGGCTAAAACGGGTGTTTAGCTGGATACCGGGTATTTTGTCTAGCGTTTAAACCCCGGTTTATGGCGTTCTAAATTATTTTTATTATTATATAAAAATAAACCTGCCAAAATATTGCTGAAATAAATTTCAGTTGCCAGGACTGGCTGCGTTGTCCGTGTTTTGCAGTAGAAGCACTGTGTCACGCAGTAACGTGCGGTACGTGCTTTAAACTTGAAAAATAACGTTTTTAGGCGTTTTAATTTATTTTTCAACAAGAACCGGATTAAAATAAAATTTTAATCATAACAGAATATTTTTGGGATTTAAAATATTATCCGGGTGGTCACCAACGTTAGTTTCGCAGTTTTGTCGTAAATAGTTCTTTAGTTCAAATAAACATGTTTTTGCCATATCGAATCCTTCGAAACTTATTTCTAAGTTATGTAAAGGATATTTAGGGTATGTTTGGCTTAAGTCACAGTTCCGGAGTATACCTCATGTTAAACTGATTGCGTTCCGGTTTGCGTATGACCTTCCAGAAAGTGATTTAAAGCTTGAAATAGGAATCGAATCAAATTGTAAAGTCATCAAACACAATAACACATACAATAACACCAAAGCACATTGTTTTATTGATAATCAACATTGTTTTACATTATACGATGCTTACAGAACACAGTTGTCACAGTCTCCCCTACTTTAGGAAATTTCGTCCCGAAATTTTATTTGGAGGAAACTTGTGAAAGCTTGAAACATGAAATCGAAAAGATAAAACAACACTGGTTAGAGTTCCGAACTTCTAGTAACTTTCAATAACATTATGCTTGCAATGTAAGAGGGACAATTATATAAAAGTATATGAAGCGCCATTGGTGCGTCCACCGTACCTCTATTACTTTGTTCATGTTTCGTTATTGTTGTCACTATTGGTTCTTACACATGATAAATCTTACTGTGGTTTCCATGCATTGAATTTTTATAATTATGTACGCGTCCATAATTACGTAATTCCTTGCATAGTCCACACAGTGCATTTGATAATGTGTAGGGGAAAACCAAACGAATGAACCTGTGATGAGTGTGACTGGACTACCATAGGGTCCTTTCAGCTGTATCATCACATGCTACTCTTAACCAGATTCTGAATCAATCTTTAACTAGCCCACTCAAGGGTCTCTTTTCGAATCATGGAATGGTACTATATAACCCAAGGGTCTTAACTACCACGTAGAAGCCCATTAAGGATTTAAGGTAGTACCTTTTGAATATCCTACTATGAATCCCTCATATGAAGATATGGAAGATTCTATGAGGATTTGGATAACGAAACTCGGATCACACAAAAACATAGAGGAGAACACATAATCACATAATCGCATAATTGTTTAATTTGACCTTTAATTTGTTATCTTTGGACACGGGTATTCAAAGCATACCAGGAATCCAATCAAGGCTCCGATTTGGGCGATAATCATCCACAAGGATTCTTAAAATAGAGTAACCCATCGCCCCTTTCATTTCGAGTTTTAGCTCGAGTTGAAGTGGTAGCTCATATTTCAATAAGCCTTCGTTTATACAAGATCGTTGTGCTTGAGGGATAAAAGATTTGACTATCAGATAGAGTTTGAACATAATGAAGCTTGACTCGTTCCTTTTGACTAAGCGCATCGGCTACGATGTTCGCCTTACCAGAAAGGTAGCGAATTGCACAATCGTAATCTTTCAAGAGTTTAACCCATTGTCGTTGCCTCATGTTTAGCTCCTTTTGATTAAGAATGAGCTGGAGACTTTTGTGGTCTTGTGAAAACCACTCACTTCGTTCCATAGAGGTAGTATCTCTAGCTTTTGAGAGCAAATGCCACAACACCTAACTCAAGATCATGAGTTGTGTAGTTCTTTTCGTGAACTTTCAACTGTCTTGACGTATATGCTATGACTTTACCTCATTGCATAAGAACATAACCAAGGCCTAGATTCGATGTGTCATAAAAGACAACGAAATCATCGTTTCCATTGGGCAAGGACAAAACATAAGCATCACATAGCTTCCGTTTTAGCGTTTGGAACTCTTCTTTTTGTTTGTATCCCCAAAGGCTTATTCTTTTGAGTCAAAGCAGTGAGCGACACTGCGATCTTCGAGAAGTTTGAAATAAAACGACGATAATAACCAGCGAGACCAAGAAAAGAACGAATTTCTGTAGGTGTCGTTGGTGTATTCCAATCCTTAATTGTGGCAATTTGGATGGACCACATGGATACCCTGCTTGTTGACTACATGACCCAAAAACTGAACTTCTTTAAGCCAAAATTCACACTTGGAGAATTTAGCGAAAAGTTTGTTCCTTCTTTAGGAGTTCCAATGTCAAACGAAGGTGTTACTCGTTATCGGCTCGAGACTTTGAATAAATAAGAATATCGTCGATGAACACAATGATGAACTTGTCTAAATAAGGTTTACAGACCCTATTCATTAAGTCCATGAAAATAGCTGGGGCATTCGTCAAACCAAAAGGCATGACAGTGAACTTGTAATGCCCATATCTTGTAAGGAATGCAGTTTTGGGAATATCTTCTTCGAGTACACGAAGTTGATGATACCTAGATCGCAGGTCAATCTTGGAAAAGCATGCAGCACCTTGCAGCTGGTCAGAGAGATCAACAATTCTAGGTAGGGGATATCGATTCTTGATGGTAAGCTTATTAAGCTCATGATAATCGATACACATTCGAAAAGATCCATCTTTCTTTTTCACAAAGAGGACAGGAGCTCCCCAAGGCGAAAAGCTCGGACGGATGAATCCTTTATCAGACAACACTTGAAGTTGTTTCGATAACTCTTGCATCTCCGACGGTGCAAGACGATAAGGTGCTTTTGCAATCGGGTTGGCATTGGGTACAAGATCAATATGAAACTCGACTTGACGAACTGGAGGCAAACCAGGCAGTTCATCGGGAAACACCTCTGGATAATCCCGAACAATCGTAATATCCTGAATACCCTTGCTCTTGCCTTTCTCCTCGGCGACATGTGCCAGGAAAGCAACATATCCTTTTCGCAAATTTCTTTGGGCCTTTGTACACGACATAAGCTTCAAACCATCAGATGGTTTCTCGCCACGAACTTCCAGAACATCGCCAGACGGAAGAGGGATACGAACAATTTTATCGAAACAACCACCTCAGCATGATTTTTTGTAAACTAATCCATCCCTATGATAATGTCGAAACTCCCAAGTTGCATCGGTGTGAGGTCAAAGGAAAAAGATGATTACTCAAATTGCCACTTCGTTTTTTTTTTTTTTAGAATGAAACAAGCACTTAGAATTTTCGAGGGAATCATGAGCGATCGTATGAACGAGAGAACTACAAATACGGTTCTTTGGTGTAGGTATCGTAGGGGTATGCCATACACACATACAACTATATTTGTACATCAAAATTGCAAAATAAAGATTTATTTATAAACCAAATCGATGGTTTCCGAATTCAAAGGAAAACATTAGAAACATAAACATAAGATTCGGATTATTCAAAGCAGCAGGTTCTTCTAATCGGCCAATTGCTCATCCGTGGGTTGGATTTGCATTGAAAATCTTTGGGTATCTGTCCCTGACATAACCTATCTCGCCATAGGTGTAGCAAATACCATGAGGAAAATGAGCATGTGCTGGATCTGGTTGAAATTGAACGGGGTTCTGAAAAGCTTGGTTTAACACAGTGACTGAACGACAGTCTCGTGCCAAATGACCAATGAGTCCACAGTTGAAACATTTCCAACATTTGACACTGGCATAGTGGTAGAGGTTACATTGATTGCACAGAGGAGCAGTTCCTAAGTATGGCTTCTTGACTGGTGGTGCTGCCACCTGGCTAGGTTTTGCTTGATTTGGTGTAACGGCTACGGGATCCTTTGGAGCTTTACGCTTCTTTGACTTTTTCGATGGCTCGGCTTCTGCTTCTTTCGATGCTTCTTGGGTGGCTTCATTATTGAGACGAGACATGGCGATACCTGGATCCACAGTCTTCTGGATTACTTCGCCTATTCGCTGGGCAAATTTGGCAGTTTGCTCGGACATTTGAATGTCGTTGCGATGAAGAGACATTCTAGAGGAAATGAAAGACATATGAGAAAACAAGCGAAATGTTATCGGACAATTAAAACAGAACAACAACGTATAGAAATTGCGATCATTTGTTTGTCACTTAAGGCAAACAAATGTGACGGTGGTTAATCAAAGTAAACGGGTCATATTAATGTATCACTGAAGACATGCTCGCCTATAAGTGAACACTCACCCCAAGAGTTCCCAGGTAAGAGTGACTGGTCCGATGTTGCGGATTTGTACGAACACTCTAGCCTTAGACAGAAAGCTCAGGGTACAGGCATTCACCCTTCCAGTTCGCACGTGTTCACATTTTAAGACCCAAACTTTCACGAAATTTTAAAGGAAAAATTACAAGTTTTGTCCTTTATCTTTATACCACTTTTCAGGCGGTGTCCTTTTTAACGAATGTTGACAGACGGTGTCCTTTACTAGGTATTTTGTTGCAAGTTTAGTCCATTACACCCAACCCAGTTAAAAAACCCTGTTAATTGTTGACAGGCGGTGTCCTTTACTAGGTATTTTGTTGCAAGTTTAGTCCTTTACCTAGGTATTTTGTTGTAAGTTTAGTCCTTTACACCCAACAATTAACAGGGTTTTTTAACTAGGTTGGGTGTAAAGGACTAAACTTGCAACAAAATACCTGGCAAAGGATACCGCCTGTCAACATTCGTTAAAAAGGACACCGCCTGAAAAGTGGTATAAAGATAAAGGACAAAACTTGTAATTTTTCCACTTTTAAAAACTTAGAGGGTTCAAAACCTTATAATAAATCATCCTAGAACAGATGATTGATTTTTAAAGCGGATTCGGAATTTGTGTTCTTGTTGTGGTTGTCACCTAAGGATAAGTGACGGTATTGTTTTAAGATCTAAACACAAGAATCTTGTGTTAGGGTCCTAGGAAGGTTATAGACTAGGCCAAAGCATTACTAATAACCTAATTCCCTATAACTATGAGCTCTGATACCAACTTTTCTGTCACACCCCGACCGCGTAAAACAACCAATCGCGGCGAAATCGTCGGGGAGTATTGTAACAGAATCATTGTTTCAAAACACACGAAAAATTGAAGTTTCGTTTTATTAAGCATTAAATATTTACATCGTCTGGGAATCTACATAAACAAGTTAAACTTAGTCTATCATTGTTATTAAGTCACTAAGGCCTCATCCAGTCCTATGTGAGCATGCATCCTAGCAATCAACATCATTCAACAACACCTGAAACATATGTGAAAACAAAGTCAGCAAAGAAATGCTGGCGAGTACATAGGTTTTTGAGAGTGTCGGATTCATGGCTAGTTTACATGTTGCAATTCTTAATTAAAAACCTTGTTTTGAAAAGTATTGTATTGCGACATAATTAACCAACTCAAATCAAGTTGGTTATAATTTATAAAATCTCGTAGCCATGATTCTTAACCCAAAACGTTTATTTAATAAAATCTCGTTAATAAAACTTGTTAATAATTCTCGTTCATAAAACTCGTATAGTTTATATCACTTCGAACACCTCGTTTGTGTGACATCATTTCAAATCGTTTACCCAAGTGAACTAAATAACGCTACGGTATGTAATATGATGAAAACATATATATAGGAAGTACCAGCGGCGTATCCACCATGCTTTCATCACATCACACCCGTCCCTTTATCTAAACACTAACCGAAAACCAATCGTTTACCCAAATCGTTTAATTTGTTAAAAATCGCTTTAGTCGTTCAAATAAATCTCGTTTTAAATCGTGAAACTACTTTTGATTGTCTCGCTAATAACATCCAAACCTTCGTGACTAGACTTTCTCCCTTATCGCTTCTTGCATTAATAAACCACCAAAGGGTAAATTAACAATCACAGATTCAGTCGTTACCCACCTAACCCACACATAACCATGGGTGCAGTCTGATAACGGGATTTGTCAGATCCTATGGTACCATAACCTAATATTGGTCGGTTCGGCCAAAATTAATGAATGTCATTCGTTATGTAACTACAACCAACAAGCTCGTTCACATTATTGAAATCGTTATTTGTTTAATATAAACCATCTCAATCGTTTTGAAACCATCGTTGAAATATTGAAATCGTTTGATACATATGAAACACTCCAAAACAATCGAAAACAGTAAAAAGAGGGGATCTATGTACTCACCTTTGGGTGTGTTTTTTATATGTTAACACAATCCCTCAAATTGGTTATTCGTCCTAAATTAGATAAGAATGATTTAATAATCAAAAACCCACAAAAATACCGAAGTTTCTCCGATACTTAGAATTTTCACATAACTTTGAGATTTCTCGAAAAGTTATTATTTTTTATTATTTTGGGTGTATTTGTATATATGTACTCGAGCGTAACACGCATAGTCTTGTCAACACCAACATCATACACATATAGTAAAACACATAGCACATTGTAACACATAAAATTTACCCATGAACAACCCATTATAGTGAATGTCGAAAAACAGTTATTTTAGCGATTCTGTGACATTTTTGGGCGTCGGAAGTCACGTATGACTAACCAAACACCAAGTAAACTTAATATAAGTTAAAATACTTATTTTTATACCAAATATATCAGTTTGGTTACTGATCTAAAACAGTTTTGCAAAAACACTCCGAAAAGGCGATTTTCGACCGTTTTACCGCATAGTTTTGCATCAAACGTTACCCGAACCATGCCAAATCGAAATGACTTAAAATTTTGACACAACCCATGTTATTTACTGAATAAAATAATGGTTGTACTCATGATAGTGCAGGTCTTAAACAAAGCACATAAATCATGCAAATTTCACTTAATTTACCACTTTTTAAGCTATATGTACAACATGCAAAGCTATCAAACCTATGTCAAAGTTTTATGTCCTTATAATATACCAAATAATGTTATTTTTAGTGTTTGTGACCTGGTCTAAAAAATTTTTTGTCATATAACCATTTTTCATCATTTCTTGAGTTTTAAATCAACATATTTTCACATGTACAAGTGCCTAAAGCATACTATCATAGCAACATCATTTTTTATGAGTTTAAAAGCATCAAATATGAGATTTATTCAGGTCTATTTGCTGATGTATTTGGTCCTTTAACATAGCATACATAAATCACCAAATACTTGCATTTTTACCACCATTCAAGAACATGTAATACTTAAACAAGTACTTTATCAAAATAAAGCTCAAAACTCAAACACATGAGCATATGTGTATGGTTACACACATATATATATACATATCATTTTTTTAGTTTGTAACAAGACCCTTTTTATTTTAGATTTCAAGTTTAGTGAAAATCCCAAGATTCAAGAGAAACTTCAAATCATCAAGAACAACCAAGAATCAAAAGTATGATTTAAAAAATAAGTGTTATACCTTCAAGATTCAAGTAGGTTGTGGGATGAGACTTTGATGATAGGAAGCTTGAATCACTTGAGAACACCTTGGAATCACCTTTAGATCTTCACACTAACTTGAAGGTTGCTAGAAAGGGAGTTTGAATGTGAAGAACAAGACTTGAAGATTTGAAGATAGAGAGAGAGAGAGATGGGGACGGTTGGGAGGGAGGAGAGAGAGAGGAGATTGTTGAGTGAAGTGATCTTGGTTAGATTATGCAAAGATATATAGAAGATATGGAAGTGATAGGAATGTGGCATGCACTAACAAGTGTCAAAACAAGATCAAAGATGATATTTCACAATCTAAGAAAATATTTGGTGGGTCCATCTAGATATAGAACCGTAAATTAGATGGGGGAGGGGGTCCATGTGTAACTTTTTTTATATAAACATGTTATATGTAGGCTAAAACGGGTGTTTAGCTGGATACCAGGTATTTTGTCTAGCGTTTAAACCCCGGTTTATGGCGTTCTAAATTATTTTTATTATTCTATAAAAATAAACCTGCCAAAATATTGCTGAAATAAATTTCAGTTGCCAGGACTGGCTGCGTTGTCCGTGTTTTGCAGTAGAAGCACTATGTCACGCAGTAACACGCGGTACGTGCTTTAAACTTGAAAAATAACGTTTTAAGGCGTTTTAATTTATTTTTCAACACGAACCTGATTAAAATAAAATTTTAATCATAACAGAATATTTTTGGGATTTAAAATATTATCCGGGTGGTCACCAACGTTAGTTTCGCAGTTTTGTCGTAAATAGTTCTTTAGTTCAAATAAACATGTTTTTGCCATACCGAATCCTTCGAAACTTATTTCTTAGTTACGTAAAGGATATTTAGGGTATGTTTGGCTTAAGTCACAGTTCCGGAGTGTACGTCACGTTAAACTGATTGCGTTCCAGTTTGCGTATGACCATCCAGAAAGTGATTTAAAGCTTGAAATCGGAATCGAATCAAATTGTAAAGTCATCAAACACAATAACACATACAATAACACCAAAGCACATTTTTTATTGATAATCAACATTGTTTTACATTATACGATGCTTACAGAACACAGTTGTCACAGTCTCCCCTACTTTAGGAAATTTCGACCCGAAATTTTATTTAGAGGAAACTTGTGAAAGCTTGAAACATGAAATCGAAAAGATAAAACAACACTGGTTAGAGTTCCGAACTTCTAGTAACTTTCAATAACATTATGCTTGCAATGTAAGAGGGACACTTATATAAAAGTATATGAAGCGCCATTGGTGCGTCCACCGTACCTCCATTACTTTGTTCATGTTTCGTTATTGTTGTCACTATTGGTTCTTACACATGATAAATCTTACTGTGGTTTCCATGCATTGAATTTTTATAATTATGTACGCGTCCATAATTACGTAATTCCTTGCATAGTCCACACAGTGCATTTGATAATGTGTAGGGGAAAACCAAACGAATGAACCTGTGATGAGTGTGACTAGACTACCATAGGGTCCTTTCAGCTGTATCATCACATGCCACTCTTAACCAGATTCTGAATCAATCTTTAACTAGACCACTCAAGGGTCTCTTTTCGAATCATGGAATGGTACTATATAACCCAAGGGTCTTAACTAGCACGTAGAAGCCCATTATGGATTTAAGGTAGTACCTTTTGAATATCCTACTATGAATCCCTCATATGAAGATATGGAAGATTCTATGAGGATTTGGATAATGAAACTCGGATCACACAAAAACATAGAGGAGAACACATAAACACATAATCACATAATCGCATAATTGTTTAATTTGACCTTTAATTTGTTATCTTTGGACACGGGTATTCAAAGCATACCAGGAATCCAATCAGGGCTCCGATTTGGGCGATAATCATCCACAAGGATTCTTAAAATAGAGTAACCCATCGTCCCTTTTGTTTCGAGTTTTAGCTCGAGTTGAAGTGGTAGCTCATATTTCAATAAGCCTTCGTTTATACAAGATCGTTGTGCTTGAGGGACAAAAGATTTGACTATCAGATAGAGTTTGAACATAATGAAGCTTGACTCGTTCCTTTTGACTAAGCGCATCGGCTACGATATTCGCCTTACCAGGAAGGTAGCGAATTGCGCAATCGTAATCGTTCAAGAGTTTAACCCATTGTCGTTGCCTCATGTTCAGCTCCTTTTGATTAAGAATGAGCTGGAGACTTTTGTGGTCTTGTGAAAACCACACACTTCGTTCCATAGAGGTAGTATCTCTAGATTTTGAGAGCAAATGCCACAACACCTAACTCAAGATCATGAGTTGTGTAGTTCTTTTCGTGAACTTTCAACTGTCTTGACGTATATGCTATGACTTTACCTCATTGCATAAGAACATAACTAAGGCCTAGATTCCACGCGTCATAAAAGACAACGAAATCATCGTTTCCATTGGGCAAGGACAAAACATGAGCATCACATAGCTTCCGTTTCAGTGTTTGGAACTCTTCTTTTTGTTTGTATCCCCAAAGGCTTATTCTTCTGAGTCAAAGCAGTGAGTGGCACTGCGATCTTCGAGAAGTTTGAAATAAAACGACGATAATAACCAGCGAGACCAAGAAAAGAACGAATTTATGTAGGTGTCGTTGGTGTATTCCAATCCTTAATTGCAGCAATTTTGATGGATCCACATGGATACCCTGCTTGTTGACTACATGACCCAAAAACTGAACTTCTTTAAGCCAAAATTCACACTTGGAGAATTTAGCGAAAAGTTTGTTCCTTCTTTAGGAGTTCCAATGTCAAACGAAGGTGTTACTCGTTATAGGCTCGAGACTTTAAATAAATAAGAATATCGTCGATTAACACAATGATGAACTTGTCTAAATAAGGTTTACAGACCCTATTCATTAAGTCCATGAAAATAGCTGGGGCATTCGTCAAACCAAAAGGCATGCAGTGAACTTGTAATGCCCATATCTTGTACGGAATGCAGTTTTGGGAATATCTTCTTCGAGTACATGAAGTTGATGATACCTAGATCGCAGGTCGATCTTGGAAAAGCATGCAGCACCTTGCAGCTGGTCAGAGAGATCAACAATTCTAGGTAGGGGATATCGATTCTTGATGGTAAGCTTATTAAGCTCACGATAATCGATACACATTCGAAAAGATCCATCTTTCTTTTTCACAAAGAGGACAGGAGCTCCCCAAGGCGAAAAGCTCGGACGGATGAATCCTTTATCAGACAACACTTGAAGTTGGTCGTGTTTTGCAGTAGAAGCACTATGTCACGCAGTAACACGCGGTACGTGCTTTAAACTTGAAAAATAACGTTTTTAGGCGTTTTAATTTATTTTTCAACACGAAGCTGATTAAAATAAAATTTTAATCATAACAGAATATTTTTGGGATTTAAAATATTATCTGGGTGGTCACCAACATTAGTTTCGCAGTTTTGTCGTAAATAGTTCTTTAGTTCAAATAAACATGTTTTTGCCATACCGAATCCTTCGAAACTTATTTCTAAGTTATGTAAAGGATATTTAGGGTATGTTTGGCTTACGTCACAGTTCCGGAGTGTACGTCACATTAAACTGATTGCGTTCCAGTTTGCATATGACCTTCCAGAATGTGATTTAAAGCTTGAAATCGGAATCGAATCAAATTGTAAAGTTATCAAACACAATAACACATATAATAACACCAAAGCACATTGTTTTATTGATAATCAACATTGTTTTACATTATACGATGCTTACAGAACACAGTTGTCACACATCTGTTGATGAAACAGATCCACATGGTTACAGTTTCATTGGACATAAACAAGTAGCATTTACATCATCACTCGTTAATCTATCATGCCATTGTTTCATCGTACAGACTTGACAGATATTACCGAAACCCTATAATCGTTTCACATCAACAGCATATTATCGAAACCCCAATTATGACGATCGTGGCCCGGTTAACAGTTAAATCCGAACACACAATTTCACCGTACACAATCACACAGATCTAATTAACACTTATATCACAATCATCATCAAAAATCAAACAATGCATCAGTTTTTCACAAATTCAGGATTTCATATATACAATCATCGCACTCATGATCATAGCAATCAAAACACCAAACATAGCAACCAGCCAAATGATTACAAACTAACGGCCAAATTTGATGGGACACTTACCGAAATATCGAAGCACTAGATTGTTCGAAATGGAGGACTTCAAGGACCCAAGGTCGCCGTCACACAGAGAGAGAGTTCTAGGGTTTTATGTGTTCTTACATAACTGATCACAAGGGTTTATATATATACATGAAGGATTTGGTCTACAAACCATACTTGGCTGAGGCCCTTAATGGCGAAACACCATCTATGGCGAAAGACCCCATCTTTCATCATAAGGTGGTTGGCGAAAGTCCCAGACTTTCGTCGAGATGGGTATGAGGCGAAACATATTAACAACCTTAGTTAAACTATACTAAATTATAATAGATGTAACAACTCTCATTAAAAGTCATATTTATTATTTTAATTGTCCAATAGGAAACCCTAATTGAGACACCCAAGTGATTCTGCACAAACCCTAAAAATTTCAGAACAATCAGAATCAGGATCAGGGCCCCTAAAACTCAGGGGGGGTAAACCCTAGTTAACGATTATCTGCATAAAACGTTGTCAAATTTAAAATTTACGAAACTACTGACTCAGCTAGGCTAGTCCCAGACGTGGCTACTCTATAAAAATTAGGTGTCCCTTACGGACCGTAAGGGTTAAGTCTTACGGTCCGTAAGCCTGGCCAAAATTTCACTATAAATAGCAGACATTGGCAATCGAAGTTTGGCGCTTGAACGACGTAAATTCTCATTACGTAGACTGAGATATCGCAGAAACACTTCTAAAAACACACACAATTCACTAATCGACGCCGCAATCAGGGTAATAACTCGATCGCTATTACGATTCAATGTCCGATCGATTATAACTATCCAACGATTGTTTAAGTGCCGCTCAAATTGAGTTTATACTTTGTTATTCATCGTGATTTCGACTTGAATGTTTGAGTGCTGTTCGAACTCGGACTATACTCTGTCATTCGTTGTGAATCCGCTGAATTGTTAAGTATTGACTTATAAATCGTTGTGAGGGTTTGATCTCGTGAGTTATCGTAAATGCTGTATTAAGTTACTAACCAAATTGTGTGCTTATTATTAATTTAGGTTAAAAGGCTAATCAGTAGGCTAGGCTCTGCTCAAATTAAATCTGCAATGTGAGTCATTCTCTTTTTATCAAATTACTTTACAAAACTCTATTTATTTCAAAGTTATAATTACAGGGATTAAGTTTATGTAATCACCATATTACAGCCGGTATGTGGGGTTTTGTATACATTACTTGATAACCGTCACTATTGGACAACGAGTTAGCCAATGAGTGATATGACCATAGTCACAGACACCATCGGGCAAAGAGGCTTCCGATGGATGTTCGAGTGACAAGTACTGTGGGTAGTTGGTTTGATATCTGGAAACATTGTAATCTCTCTTAATACTGTAAATTATAAAAACGAGTCGTTTTCATAAATAGAATGATTCACTCAGTATTTCCCGCTGACAAAACCTTTTTCAAACATGTTTCAGGTGATCTGTTATGATCCAGGAAAAGTGCCGAGAAGCACTATAAGCTTAAGGAAGTGGCTCAGTATAAAATAAAGAAACATGTTTTGTAAAATAAGAGATTTCTTCGTGAAATCTCAAGATTGTAAATTACCGGGTTGTATCCCGAGTTGTGAAATAAAATAATCGGGAAATATTTCAGTTTTTAAAAGATCCTGAAGAAACTTCTGCTGTTAAATAAATACCACGGGATTTCTGTCCCGCGGCTCCTGAAACGGGTCAAACTGGGTCGGGGGCCGTGACAGAAAAAGGTGGTATCAGAGCCACTGATTTAAGCCAATTAAGTATTTAGAAATACTTAAATTTCTACTGATTGCCAATTACGTGATTATATGTTTTATTAATTGATATAATTTTTAAATTGTGTGTATTTTAAACAGCATGAGTGACTTGTCTGACGCCCTTCAGAATTTAAATCTTTATCCAGTAAGAATAGAGGTTTCCAGAGATTTCAATAAGTATATACCAGACATTGAAGAACCTATAGAATTCAATGCTTCACCTCTTGAGAAAACCAAACCTAAGAAAATGGAAAACGCTAATAATGAACCAGTTAATGAGGTTAATCAATCTGAGCAACAACCGGGGGATCAATATATGACTAGGCAAAATATAGAAATAGGACTTGTAGGTCATAAATTTTCTGCAAACCTATTTCCTATGACATTAGCTGAATTTGATGTTGTGTTAGGAATGGATTGGTTAGTAGCCAACCATGCTCGAATTCTTTGTGATAAGAATTCCATAGAAATTCAGGCACCCACTGGAGAAGTAATTATGATTACAGGAGATAAACCACGTAAACCCATGAAGTTCATATCGGTAATGAAAGTTGCTAATTATGAACGAAAACAAGGAATAGTATATATGATTTCAGTAATCATTAGTACTAAGGGAAAAGAACTTAAGGAAATTCCTGTAGTCTCAGAATACCCAGATGTATTTCCAGAAGAATTACCAGGATTACCACCAGATAGAGAGGTAGAGTTTAGGATTCATCTAATTCCAGGAATTATACCGATAGCTAAGGCACCTTATCGGTTAGCACCCACAGAAATGTTAGAACTGAAAAAGCAATTAGATGAATTACTAAGTAAAGATTTCATACAACCTAGTTCATCCCCGTGGGGAGCACCAGTGTTATTTGTAAAGAAGAAGGATGGTTCAATGAGAATGTGTATCAATTATAGAGAATTGAATAAGGTTACAATTAAGAATCGATACCCATTACCTAGGATTGATGATCTTTTCGATCAACTTCAAGGAGCTAGATATTTTTCTAAGATAGATTTACGCTCCGGATATCATCAATTGAAGGTACAAGAAGAAGATATACCTAAAACTGCTTTCAGAACTAGGTATGGTCATTACGAGTTTACAGCCATGCCCTTTGGGTTAACAAATGCACCTGCTGCATTTATGGACATGATGAATAGGATATGTAAACCGTATTTGGATAAATTTGTAATTGTTTTCATAGACGATATACTTATTTATTCCAAAAGTCAGGATGAACATTGTCAGCACTTGCATGCACTCTTAACTTTGTTAAGAAAAGAAAAGTTGTACGCCAAATTCTTAAAGTGTGAATTTTGGTTACAAGAAGTACAATTCCTAGGACACATGGTGAATCATGAAGGTATTCATGTAGATCCTGCTAAGATCGAGGCAATTACCAATTGGAAGGTTCCACAAACTGCAATGGAAATTAGAAGTTTTATAGGTTTAGCTGGCTACTATAGACGGTTTATTAAGGATTTTTCCAAGATAGCTGTACCATTAACTAAGTTAACCTGTAAAGCAGTTAAGTTTGATTGGGGACCTAAACAAGAAGAAGCCTTTAGAATCTTGAAGCAGAAATTAACCAATGCTCCAATCTTAGCCTTACCAGAAGGAACAGAAGATTTTGAAGTATATTGTGATGCTTCAAAACTAGGATTTGGATGTGTGCTTATGCAACGCAAGAAGGTAATTGCGTATGCTTCAAGACAGTTGAAAAAGCACGAAGAGAACTATACGACTCATGACTTAGAATTTGGAACCGTAATTTTTGCCCTGAAAATCTGGAGACATTATCTGTACGGAAGTAAGTTTACTATCTATACAGATCATAAAAGTCTATGATATATATTCGGGCAAAAAGAGTTAAACATGAGGCAAAGGAGATGGATGGAAATTTTAAGTGATTACGACTGTGATATTCAGTATCACGAAGGAAAGGCAAATGTAGTTGCAGATGCCTTAAGTCGTAAGTATCATGAAAAACAACGACGAGTTCGTGCTCTTCGATTAAATCTACAATTAGATTTAATGGAGCAATTGAAGAATGTTCAAGAGACAGCAATAGTGGATGTTGCTGAAGGAATGAAAGGACGAATAAAAGAATTAGAGCAAGGAGCTGATGGAATTTGGAGATTCCACAAAAGCAGAATATGGGTACCTAAGCAGGGAGAATTAAGAAATAAGATTCTAGAAGAAGCCCATAAATCTAGGTATACAATGCATCCAGGAAACAATAAGATGTACCAAGATTTAAAAAAGAATTTCTGGTGGATAGGCATGAAAAAGGATATAGCTAGATATGTTTCTAAGTGTCTTACTTGTTCACAAGTTAAGGCAGAACATCAGAAACCTTCAGGTCTACTACAACAATTAGAGATGCCTGTATGGAAATGGGAACTCATAACAATGGATTTTGTTACTAAGTTACCCAAAACCAGAAAAGGTAATGATGCGATTTGGGTAATTATGGATCGATTAACCAAATTTGCTCACTTTTTACCTATGAAAGAAACCTTTAGCATGGAAAGATTGGCAAAGTTGTATGTAGATGAAGTCGTATCTCTACATGGAGTTCCACTCTCCATTGTATCAGATAGAGATAGTCGTTTCACTTCTCATTTCTGGAAAAGTTTCCAGCAAGCAATGGGAACTCGACTAAATCTAAGCACGGCATATCATCCACAAACAGACGGACAAAGTGAAAGGATGATCCAAACTCTAGAAGACATGCTCCGAGCAGGTGTGATAGATTTTGGTGGTAATTGGGACGATCATTTACCATTAATTGAATTCTCCTATAACAATAGTTACCATTCAAGCATTGAAACTGCCCCATTTGAAGCACTATATGGAAGAAAGTGCAGAACTCCAGTTTGTTGGGCAGAAATAGGAGAAAATCAATTGTCAGGTCCTGAGATAGTGCAAGAGACGACCGACAAGATTACTCAAATCAACGAAAGGCTGAAGACTGCTCGAGATCGCCAGAAGAGTTATGCAGACAATAGATGCAAGCCGTTAGAATTCCAAGTTGGAGACAGAGTACTATTGAAAGTTTCCCTTTGGAAAGGAGTGGTTAGATTTAGTAAGAAAGGAAAGCTAAGTTCAAGGTACATAGGACCATTTCCAGTGATCCAACGTATAGGACCAGTTGCTTATCGTTTCCACCTACCAGAAGAGTTAGCTGGAGTACATGATGTATTTCATGTATCCAATCTCAAGAAATGTCTAGCAGATGAATCACTGGTAGTACCTCTCCAAGATATAGAGGTAAACGAAAAATTAAAATTTGTGGAGAAACCTCTTCAAATAGAGGACAGAAAAGTGAAGTTTCTCAAGCACAAACGACTAGTGCTAGTTAAAGTCAAGTGGGATTCGAAACGAGGACCCGAATACACTTGGGAGCTGGAATCAGAAATGAAGAGAAAGTATCCTCAATTATTCCAGTAAATCTCGAGGACGAGATTTTTATAAGGTGGGGAGAATGTAACAACTCTCATTAAAAGTCATATTTATTATTTTAATTGTCCAATAGGAAACCCTAATTGAGACACCCAAGTGATTCTGCACAAACCCTAAAAATTTCAGAACAATCAGAATCAGGATCAGGGCCCCTAAAACTCAGGGGGGGTAAACCCTAGTTAACGATTATCTGCATAAAACGTTGTCAAATTTAAAATTTACGAAACTACTGACTCAGCTAGGCTAGTCCCAGACGTGGCTACTCTATAAAAATTAGGTGTCCCTTACGGACCGTAAGGGTTAAGTCTTACGGTCCGTAAGCCTGGCCAAAATTTCACTATAAATAGCAGACATTGGCAATCAAAGTTTGGCGCTTGAACGACGTAAATTCTCATTACGTAAATTCTCATTACGTAGACTGAGATATCGCAGAAACACTTCTAAAAACACACACAATTCACTAATCGACGCCGCAATCAGGGTAATAACTCGATCGCTATTACGATTCAATGTCCGATCGATTATAACTATCCAACGATTGTTTAAGTGCCGCTCAAATTGAGTTTATACTTTGTTATTCATCGTGATTTCGACTTGAATGTTTGAGTGCTGTTCGAACTCGGACTATACTCTGTCATTCGTTGTGAATCCGCTGAATTGTTAAGTATTGCACTTGTAAATCGTTGTGAGGGTTTGATCTCGTGAGTTATCGTAAATGCTGTATTAAGTTACTAACCGAATTGTGTGCTTATTATTAATTTAGGTTAAAAGGCTAATCAGTAGGCTAGGCTCTGCTCAAATTAAATCTGCAATGTGAGTCATTCTCTTTTTATCAAATTACTTTACAAAACTCTATTTATTTCAAAGTTATAATTACAGGGATTAAGTTTATGTAATCACCATATTACAGCTGGTATGTGGGGTTTTGTATACATTACTTGATAACCGTCACTATTGGACAACGAGTTAGCCAATGAGTGATATGACCATAGTCACAGACACCATCGGGCAAAGAGGCTTCCGATGGATGTTCGAGTGACAAGTACTGTGGGTAGTTGGTTTGATATCTGGAAACATTGTAATCTCTCTTAATACTGTAAATTATAACAAACGAGTCGTTTTCATAAATAGAATGATTCACTCAGTATTTCCCGCTGACAAAACCTTTTTCAAACATGTTTCAGGTGATCTGTTATGATCCGGGAAAAGTGCCGAGAAGCACTATAAGCTTAAGGAAGTGGCTCAGTATAAAATAAAGAAACATGTTTTGTAAAATAAGAGATTTCTTCGTGAAATCTCAAGATTGTAAATTACCGGGTTGTATCCCGAGTTGTGAAATAAAATAATCGGGAAATATTTCAGTTTTTAAAAGATCCTGAAGAAACTTCCGCTGTTAAATAAATACCACGGGATTTCTGTCCCGCGGCTCCTGAAACGGGTCAAACTGGGTCGGGGGCCGTGACAATAGACACCACACAAATAACAATCACCAATACACGTAAACATTAATCATTCAGATAATGTACAGACACCACGTAAACCAATTTGTAAAACAGGATTGTGAGATCAATAATATGTAAACGGAAAGACCTTGAAATCTCCGGTTGTCACATCATCCCCAACTTGAAAGAAATTTCATCCCAAAATTTGGCAAGCAATCCAAAATAGCAAGACGTTAACTCAGGATAACTGTGGATTTTCCGTGGGTACCATATCATCCCCAACTTGAATGGGAATTTCGTCCCGAAATTCACTAGTCGCATTAGATTTTGATTTGCCAGGCTTGGACTTGTCATCTGGGAATAAATGTGGGTACTTGAGCTTCATCTGATCCTCGCGTTCCCACGTGAACTCCGGTCCACGTCTTGAGTTCCAATAAACTCTCACGATCAGAATACGGCTGTGCTTACGGACCTTGACCTCTCGGTCCATAATTTCTATTGGTTCTTCAACAAACTGCAACTTGTCATCGATCTTCAGCTCTTGAAACGGTACCACCAGTGTTTCATCAGACAAACACTTCTTTAATTGCGACACATGGAACACATCATGGACGTTACCTAACTCAGCAGGTAACTCCAACTTGTAGGCCACTTTACCATTTCGCTCCAGAATTTTAAATGGCCCAACATAACGAGGGTTAAGCTTGCCGCGTTTTCCAAAACCCACCACACCCTTCCAGGGTGAGACCTTCAACATAACATGATCACCAACTGCGAATTCCAAAGGCTTCCTACGCTTATCAGCGTAGCTTTTCTGACGGTCACGCGCTGCTGCCATACGGTTCCTGATCTGTACAATCTTTTCAGAAGTTTCAAGAACAAGTTATGGGCCTGTGACTTGGCTGTCACCCACCTCAGCCCAACAGAGAGGGGAACGGCATTTCCGGCCGTACAATGCTTCAAACGGAGCTTCCTGGATGCTAGTGTGTTAACTGTTGTTGTAGGAGAACTCGATCAACGGCAAATGTTTCTCCCAGCCCTTACCAAAATCAATTACACATGCTCGCAGCATGTCTTCAAGTGTCTGGATGGTTCGCTCACTTTGACCATCCGTCTGTGGGTGATAAGGAGTACTCATGTCGAGACGCGAGCCGAACGATTTGTGCGGGTCACGGTCAGAGATAATAGAAGTTGGCACCCCATGCCTAGAAACCACCTCCTTGAGGTACACAGCAGCTAATTGTGAGAACTTATCCGTTTCCTTGATTGCTAGAAAGTGTGCTGACTTCGTGAGACGGTCAACGATCATCCAAATTGTGTCACTCCCGTTTTGAGTTCTAGGTAGCCCAGTGACAAAGTCCATTGCGATTTGCTCCCATTTTCACATGGGTATTTATGGTTGTTGCAGCAATCCAGACGGTTTCTAATATTCCACTTTAACTTTCGAGCAGGTCAAACATTTACTCATATATGTCGCGATGTGAGCTTTCATCTTCAGCCACCAATATATGACTTTGAGATCCTGATACATCTTATCCGAACCTGGGTGAACAGAGTATCGAGACTTGTGTGCTTCGTCCATCACAAGATCTCTAAGGTTGCCAAACAACGGAATCCATATCCGCTCCATAAAATAGTAAATGCCATCTGATCTCTTCTCGAGTCGTTTCCCCATGCCCCGTAAATACTCAGCTTTATAGTTTTCCTCTTTCAACGCTTCAGTTTGTGCAGAATGGATCTAGTCTGGTAGGTTAGAATGAATGGTGAGCTGCAAAGCGCGAACACATTTGGGTTTCGATTCCTTTCGACTGATAGCATCAGCTACAACATTATCCTTACCCGGATGGTAATTGATTGCACAGTCGTAGTTATTTAAGAGTTCTACCCAGCGTCGCTGTCGCATATTCAAATCCTTCTGGTCAAAAATATGCTGAAGGCTCCTGTGGTCGGTATAGATAGTGCATTTAGTTACGTACAGGTAATGCCTCCAGATTTTGAGTGCAAACACTACGGCTCCCAACTCTAAGTCATGTGTCGTATAATTCCTCTCATGAACCTTCAATTGTCGCGAGGCGTAGGCTATCACCTTCTCGTGTTGCATCAACACGCAACCGAGACCCTGAATGGAAGCATCACAATATACCACAAAGTCTTCTGTTCTTTCAGGTAGAGACAAGATCGGTGCACTGCAGAGTTTCTGTTTCAAAAGTTGGAAAGCAACCTCCTGCTTTGTTCCCCAAGAATACACCACGCCTTTCTGTGTCAACGAGGTAAGAGGTTGAGCGATCTTCGAGAAATCCTTGATAAATCTTCGATAATACCCAGCAAGACCAAGAAATTGTCGCACCTCCAAAGGATTCTTTGGTGCCGCCCAATTCCTGATAGCATCAATCTTAGTAGGATCCACGTGAATCCCCAATTCATTAACAATGTGGCCAAGGAATTGCACTTCTCGAATCCAGAAGTCACACTTAGAGAACTTCACGTAGAGTTGCTCCTTCCTCAGGAGTTCCAAAATAAGACACAAGTGTCGCTCGTGGTCCTCCTTGCTCTTAGAGTAGATCAAGATGTCGTCAATAAACACGATAACGAAGTCGTCAAGATACGGCTTGCACACACGATTCATAAGGTCCATGAAGACCACTGGTGCGTTAGTCAACCCAAATGGCATAACCAAAAACTCATAATTCCCATACCGCATTCGAAAAGCCGTTTTAGGAACATCCTCCTCTCGAAGTCTCATCTGATGATAGCCCGACCTTAAATCGATCTTCGAGTAAAAACTTGACCCTTGCAACTGGTCAAACAAGTCGTCAATACGCGGTAAAGGGTAGCGGTTCTTGACTGTCACCTTGTTGAGTTCTCTATAATCTATACACATATGAAAAGACCTGTTTTTCTTCTTCACAAACAAAACTAGGGCTCCCCAAGGCGAAGAACTAGGTTGGATAAAACCCCTATCCAATAGTTCTTGAAGTTGGTTTGACAGCTCTTGCAACTCTCCTGGTGCAAGACGGTAAGGAGCACGGGCAATCGGAGCTGCTCCTGGCAAGAGGTCAATCTGAAATTCCGCCTGGCGACACGGAGGTAAACCAGGTAACTCTTCAGGAAACACATCAGAAAACTCACGAACAACTGGAAGGTCCTCGATCTTCCTTTCTTCAGGTTGCGAATCGGTAACAAGAGCTAGAATAGCAAGGTAGCCCTTTCGTAGACACTTCTGGGC